>CAHIKZ030001868.1:3305000-3365000 GCA_903632075.3 Acanthosepion pharaonis
CCTGTAGTTCTTT
Source organism: Acanthosepion pharaonis (assembly GCA_903632075.3). Taxonomy (NCBI): domain Eukaryota; kingdom Metazoa; phylum Mollusca; class Cephalopoda; order Sepiida; family Sepiidae; genus Acanthosepion; species Acanthosepion pharaonis. The sequence continues at coordinate 3,305,014 of CAHIKZ030001868.1, forward strand.
ATAAATGTTGTCTTTTTGTCATATCTCTTCGAAAACAATCGTTTTACACAAGCTAGGTTATGAGTCGTTTTCTCTGTCTTTCTTTCAGTCGATCATGGTTCTCCACAACTTCCTGCCCTTTGTGGCTCTTAATAAAATTTGTCTTTCTTTAATTTCTCCTAAAGCCTATTCAACCATTGATTGATTTTGCCATCTCCGATTTGTAGTTTGCATTTTGGGCTGTCCCCTTTTGCTACCAACAATCTATTCTGTCTTCTTGCAGTTGATGCTTAGTCCTTTCTTCTCGCTTTCCTTCACTACCTTCTGTAGGATTTATTGTAGTTTCATACTGGGTCTTTTTTAGGTTTTTATTTTTATAATGAAGTTCACTCTGTACAAGGCCCGAGAGTCACTCGGGGTAAAGCGTCATGCGCAAAATGGGGTCGACGGAACACATGTGGCCCGTTTAGCTTTCAGAATGTCACACCGAATTTCATGACGAAAATAAGGTTTATTACAATTTGGTTTATTACAATTTGGTTTATTTGTATTTGTAATACTTGTTCACTCACATTTACTCACGCAGAACCACATCCATAAAAAATGATTACGTAAAATGTTTCTTAAATTTTGTAACTGTTTGTTGAAGGTAATGTTTTCGTCATTTTAAATGATTGGTGATTTTCACTAAGGATGACCATACGTGTAAATACCATTTGCTTTAGAAACAGGACGTTCATAATAATTTTTTTGTGGGCAGAAGAAATATATTTTCTGGAAAATAAAAATTATTTTTCTCTAGAGATTATATATATGTTTTAATTTAAGAAACAAATCGTATAAAAATGTGTGTTAACCAATGTCATATGGGATAAAAATTATACAAGGAATTCATTTTTTTTAATTGCTGAGCAATCTTTTATTCATAAACAATCAACCTTTCACAATTTCTATGGTAGAAGCTTGTAAAGAAAATGGCTGAAACAGATTCAACAAAAAATTACCTTGAATATTTTTAGTTGTACGGTCCGCTGTATAATGGGCCATATTTGATGTGGCCCACTGGTCGGAAAAAGTTACCCAGGCCTGCTCTAGGGAGTCTGTTCCATCGGGAAGTAGTTCGTGTAAAGAAAGTCTTTGAGTGAATCTTATTTCTCGCCAATGGAATACGAATGTGGGTCGTTTGGTACTACATAAGTGGCATGACGGGTCCTAGTCGTGAAGGTTAGTTCTGATGGAACCAGATGCAGTTCGTCCGATAACTTTCCATGGTAGTCGCGATAGAGCGGTAAAAGGATTGTCACATCCCGCATGTGAGAAAGAGGTTTGCTATCAACACTGTGTTGCATGCATTTCTCATGTTGCCAAGATTGTAGCTGGTAATAATGAATCCTGCTACTGCCTGTAATTCTCTGAAAATCGCACCATTCTTTACGTTGAATAAAACCGATGAAAAGACAGACCCCATTTTTTACACCGCTTTCTATATATGTATATTGTTATTTTCTAAGCGTAGCTTAGATGTGGCACAACGCCGAAAGTATGGGACACCTAGTGAGAATCGAACTCACTTTGGTTGTAACTAATCTAGCGAGGCAAGCTTGCTAACCATTACACCACACCATATTTTTTATATATATGTATATTTACTACATACTTATATAATTCATTTTCTATCCGTACGCAGGCAGTTATGCTGCCAGTATATGTTATAGATCATTCTAATGTTCTTCCCAGATATGTCAAGATTGCCTACTAGTCCCAACAGTCTTTCGTGAGGTACTTTAGATCATGTTGGAGTATCTGGGTTAAGTTTACAGTGAGGCATTCACTTGGGAATAAATTCCAAAAGACTTTTTTTTTAAGTTATCTTATATGTCTGACTCTTGCATATTCATCTTTCTGTCACAATGCTTGTAAAATCTACTCTATATACACTGGCAAAATAGAATATGGTACAACAAGAACTCAAAAAGTACATAGATATAGTAAAACTACCATTATCCAGAATTATTTTATTTTTACTGTCAACTGAATTCATGTGTTGTGCTATTTATGTATCTAGAGTTATAATACTTATTTATTTTCGAAACATGGCCATATCATTATTATTATTTCCTTTGTACTTGCTTGATAGTAACCACTAAATAATGATCCGAATAGACAATAGTATAGTGAATAGAATAGCGGTCCGTGTAGTATAAGATGTTAGACTAGGAATAACGATAATAGTTATTGTACAATATGTACGAATGTGGCACAATGCCGAAAATGGGGAATAGGGAAAATAATTATTTTCTTATGGCTTAACATTTAAACTTAGCTAGCCGCAAACACTGACCCAAAAATACAAATAATATTCCTTTCACCAAAACAACTGATTCTTACTTACCATTCTCATCTCATACACCGTAATGCCTAAGAAACTCTACGAAATTCTAACTAGTCCACATATATACAATCAATCGTCTGTGGAGGGAGGGGAATAAAATAAAAAATTAAAAATCTAAAAGCCCCAATGTGTATTTACAAATGTTTACAAAATTATGTACAAAAAACTCGACAAAATTTTATTAATAATACCCCCCCACCACCACCACCACCACCACATCTCTAACTGTGGCAGTAACATCAGTTCACTGGATAAATCAATGCGGGACTTTACAAAAAATATAAAACATCCATACATCCCATGCACTCATCCAAACACACACTCATTCAAACATAAAAATAGTTACGAAAGTCACACCCGAAACTAAAGTGACCCCGCATCTACCAGAGAACTGACATCACTATCCACCGAAAGATGAGAGTGATGGGGAATTAAACCCAAAGAAAATCAATTAGGGACAGAAATAAAAGGGGTCAATGACCATACACACCCTAGCTAAGTTAACTAAAGAGAAGAAATTAAAACAAAAAAGACCTACATTAAACTATTAAGGGAAGGGTTGCCATTGTTCAACCCAGAAACCGCAATATCCTGCTAACCGGCATCAAAATGCCACTTTAAGTCAGCACCTTTCACACGGCAGAGACGCGCAAGACTCACCCAATTTTCGCTAAATTACAATCGATGGGAGTCGTTTCCTTTCCGTTTCGATCTTGACTTAAAGCTGATGCTTAAAGCTGATGCTTAAAGAAAAAGATCAGTTGGGAAGAGGTAAACTTCTTGGCCCCATGGAATTCCTTCTGTCGCGTCGTCCATATCACGATTCGAATAACCTCCAGTAAACAAAGGAACACATAGTGTTCAGCCTTAGTCAACGGCGGTACTATATTGATACAGACGGAACTGGCCTCGAGGACAAAGAACTTTCCGCGCAAAATGCGAACCATTATGTCTTCAACAAACTTGCACAACGGAGCTACGACACTACAATGAAAAAAGGCGTGACCTAGGGTCTCCACCTCCAAACTGCAGCGAACGCAGTTTGGCGACTTTACCAAACCTGCCGAACGAAATCTTTTGGCGACCCAGAGAGCCCCTAGAATCATGAGCCAGGTGAGTGATGCCTCAGTTTTATTGAGACATTTCAACCCGGGCGCCCAAGGTCATATACAGCAAGCCTCCCGCTTCGTCAGACCGAGCTGGCCTATCAAAGCATCCTGAACGTTTCCCCTAACTAAAACCTGATATAATGCCTGACGGGACAACGGCTGGGCGTCAGAGAGGCCATCCTTCGCCCGTAAGAGATGCTTGAGAGCAAGCCGAGATTCGCGATAGAAGGAATCCTCGCCTCGAGGTGAACGGCCGGCCTCTTCCTCTCACGAGCACACACTTCTTAAGGATGGAATGTTTCTACGAACGTCTTCCTTCCAGAATTCGCCATTCTCATCCAATTGCATATACATCCGGTCTAGATAAGTAACGCGAAGCGTTTTTCGACGAATCTCAACGCAAGGCACCCCTAGACCGCCATCAGAAAAATGGAGGTAACAAATCACGCGACTAAGCATGGCGGCTCTGCCTCCCCACAAAAAGGAGAACAAGAGCCTTACAAACACCAATAACGTGTTAGACGGGAGTGGAAGCACGGAAAGTTGTTAAAGAAGAATCTGGTAGATGTGCGAGGGACATAATTCCGCCCTCCCCTTCAAGGAAAGATTCCTCCGGGACCACAGACGAACTGCGACCTCGGCCTTCTCCGACCAATTTATTTCCAACACGAGGTTGGGACCTAACCAGACGCCGAGTATCTTGACCGGCCCATCCGCCCAGAGGAAAATCCGGGAAGAGAAACTACCTTCCTCGAACCGAACCGCAAGTCAACAGATTTAACGCAGTGATCTTGGCGCCTGTCACTATCTTATAGACTTTGATATATTTGCTGACAGTCTGTCTGTGGATCAATAAAATACAAAGGATTATTCGAACCTGTATAAGTGACATGGCTGGTCGTAGCTACAAATGTCTGAACTGGTAGAACTAAAGAACGTGCCTCGTCTGAACATTCACAATGGAAGTAGCGAGAGAGTAGCGTTTGTCTTTAGGAAATTGGCTGCATTCTTAAAAAGAATTAATCGCCCACGAGAATACAAACGATTAAGTAATCAGTCATGGATGGAAAGTGAGACTGGGTCAGCTGAAGTCCAAATATGAAGAAAAGGTGAGATACAGGCTGACAGTCAGTTGGATATGAACAATGTGAGATGGACAGATACATAGACAGGTAGATAGATAGATACACATTGAGACAGACAGGCACATAGATTGATAAATAGATGTGTAGTTATTGTGATAAAAAAAAGAAAGATTAGTATATAGACACCGAGATCGATAAATGCGAACAAGGTGTGCTATATATATATATATATATATATATATATATATATATATATATATATATATATATATATATATATATATATATATATATATCTGTGTGTGTGTGTGTATTTGTGAATATAAATAATATCTAACGTCATGCCGATAGAAAAACACGGGGTTTTAGGCAAGCACGCAATGTTCAGATGCAAAATAATCATATTGTAAACTAATATATATATATATATATATATATATATATATATATATATATATATATATATATATATATATATATATATATATATATAGTAGAGAGAGAGAGAGAGAGCAGACAGATTGATAGAAGTAAATAGATAGTTACAGAACAAACAGATAGTTATATATATATATATATATATATATATATATATATATATATATATATATATATATATATATATATATAGATAGATAGATAGATAGATAGATAGATAATGTCAAGAGATTGAGGCCGAAAGATAGATATTGTTACTTTTATTTATGGGGGCCATGCTTGGAAAAATAAAATAACTCGAGATACATAGAAAAATAAAGGCTTGATAATGGCTAGAAGTAAAGTCGAAAGCGCTCGGATATACAAACACTTGAATCATTTCTACATAAATTACGTCCAGAAAAGAAAAATGTATAATAACACAAGAAGATTTAATAAGAACCATAACAATATTTCGTTGTCAGTCATTATATATATATATGTGTTTATTAAAAAACTATCGATCCGCAGTACAAAAAAAATTCCTATAAAAAAATTACTATTATGACACTACACTATATTATTGAACTATATACTTAGTTCATGACATAAAAACTGAATACACTTGTAAAAATAGAATACGTGGATTTAACACATCACAAGAAATATTTAAATAAAATTGTCACTTAAAATTTTGAAAAACTTAGCGTTGCGTCCTTGCACGTTCCGAGATCTTACAACTGTCAATAATAGCAGATATTCAAAAAACATCTTTCGGTCGACATACAGATATATCGTCTCAAGTTTTTGATTTCATAAGAAAAAAATAAACACATGCCTGATAATGGATGGTAGACCCTCCGTAAGTACTAGCATTTTAACATCGAATAAACTGAAAAACTACAGACAAGTTTTTCTTCAAGGATCAAAAGTCGCACTATGGATGAACAGGATTTTAATGCATATATTATGTTTTCTAGTGACGGATGTCGCCAATAATCGCATTGATACTTCTTATTAATTCTATGTGTGATTAATTTATATATATATATATATATATATATATATATATATATATATATATATATATATATATATATATATATATATATATATATATATATATATATATATATATATATTTGGGAATAGTGGATAGCGGCTCGGATTGAGGAATCGCAGAGCTGAGTTCGAATTCCACTCGAATCCATTACATACACTTCGGAAAAGTATTACTCCTCTTCCTCTCCCTCTATCTATGGGTAAATAGTAGGAGAGACTGGGTTGTATAGCCTTGGATGGCAACTGGTCTAGGAAAAGGACAACTCTGAATTCAAAACCTGCGGAGGGTCGTTTGGGAACCTTGTTGCATACAGTGCACCAGGTCTCTGTATTCGGACCTTCAAAAAGTGTGGTTGATTCTGCACATATTCTTCCCACTATAATCATGTGCTGGTGTTTGGGCTGTCAGTTTTCTAGGTACTGAATTGCTGACCCTCATACGACGAAGACGACAGGAGAGACAACCAGTAATATGCATATTTAGGCAGAATATCTTCAGTCAATAAGCTGGATATATATTTTCTGTTTATTTTCGTTTTAATTCTTTCGAATTTTCTGATTGACTTTTTAATGTTACTATAAAATTCATTAAAGAAGGCGCTATAGTTTTATTTTCTTTCCTTTTATTGCCATTTTTTATTCTGAAGTACTTTCATTCTCATCGGAGACAATCTTCAAAAAAAATAATTAATATAACTATAAAAAAACTGAAATTGAAATGTCATATCAAAACATACAAAGAACAGCAACTAATAAACACAAAAGCAGTAATTCGTGATCTGCTCAAAGCTGAAGCAATAAATAAACAAATACGACAAAAGTAAAAACTCTTTCATGTTTCTAATAAAACAATTAAAAATGGCTGCCAAGTAGTTACGTAACCATACTCATATCTTTTTTTTAAAAAAAGCAGATAAACTCAACATCATCATTGTATTAAATAAATCTGATTATAATTCAAAATTACAAAAAAAAAGAAAAAAATACTCGTCGATCACGTGAAATTTAGAAAAGTCTACAAAAATGTCTATTAACCAGCTAAAATAGAAAATCTAAGAACTGGTCACAGACAACAACGAAGAACTTAAAACTTCCTAAATTAAATGGCGACTACCAATCAGGATACATATATGGAACGATAAAAATGCATAAACATAACTTTCCTCTTCGTCCTATCATATCCCAGATCCACACTCTGGTTTATCAATTAACTAAAATCATTAACCAACTCATTACACCATACATACCTAATAAATACGGTATCTGGTCAACTCATAATCTAATCAAAATCTTGAAAACACAAAACCTAATAATGAAACATACATTCACTTGATGATGAATGTTTATTTACCAATGTCCCAGTTAGAGAAAGGATTGATGTAATTATAAAGAATATTTATAAAAATTCATCTCCCCTTCCACTAAAACGTAACATATTACGAAAACTACTTTTGACTTTTACCCCTGAGTTTCCCTTCTATGACTATCAAAATAATATCTACGTACAACTTGATGAGGTTTCCATGGATTCAGTATTTAGTTACTGCTATATGACTCATCTTTCAAATATGATATTTAATACCACGAAAAACCTACATTCTACCTAAGATAAAGAGATGAAATTCTTATCTTAGTTAAAAACAGAGATGAAATATATGAACTAAAAATAAAACTTCCAAAAAAATCTCCGTTATGAACATAACATTAACTATAAAATTCTTGATGTATTGATAGACACCAATAATAATACATTTACTACCTCTTGATATAAAAAACAAAACAAAAAAAACTATCATATTACGGAAACTATACTTGACTTGTACTATTAAAGTTCCATTCTATGACAATCAAAATAATATATACATAAAATGTTATGGCGTTTCCATGGGTTCACTTCTGGGACCAACATTTAGTAACCTCTACATGGCTAACATTGAAAATAAATATTTAATACCACTAAAAAGCTCCTCGATCTACCTAAGATATATAAATGATATTCTCATCTTAGACGAAATACATGAACTACAAAAATCTTCCAAAAATACGCCGTTCTTAACTTTACATATAAATTTAACAATGACAACAGAATTACTTTTTCTTGATATAGTTATAGACAGCAATAATAATACATTTATTGGCGCCCATATTAAAAAATAACTAACACAAACACGTGCACTCTTAACTATTAAGTGAATGTCCTATTACAAAATATCTATTATACAAAATTTAATAAACCGTGCAAAGGTTAACTCTTCCACGGAAAAAATCTACATAGAATTACTAAAACACTAAACAAACTCCCATTAATAATGAGTTTCTTAATTACATCCTTGATGAACAAATGAGACGAGCTTTTAGAAATATTAATATAAATCAAAAAGAAAATAATTCTTCCTCAAATAATCCTGAAAATATCAACCTACTATACCGCATTCTAACTACAAACAAGATGAAAAAATTCTAAAAAAACAACAACTCATAAGCACTAATATATTCTCCACTGATCCCACTAAAAATTAAACTAATTATATACTACACTAAATTTAACACAACCAACATAATCATCCGCACTAAATTTTCTCTATCAACAAGTGTCTTGCAAAAGATTAACAATGTATATCAATTTAAGTGTTATTTGGGAGATTGTATCTCTGACAAAAAAAAAAAAAAGAAAAAATAATATATATGTTGGCTTCACGACAACAATATTAACAAAACGGCTTACACTACATATGTCAGATAAAATTCTATCGCACAACATTTAAAGTCATATCCCTGCCCACCTTCACAATTCGGAAAACTACTTGTTGATAATATAAAAAAAAAAGAAAAAAAAACAGAAACTTCAAATTCTCGATGCCCTCTGTATAAGGAGTAAAAAGCAACACTAAATGGGGTTAGTTATGTCTATAAAACACAATGTTTTAAAATGTTTACACTAACAATTTTTTTAAAATGTTTAAATATATAATTATACAGATTAAAGTTACCTCCCTTAGGTCAAAAACATGAAAAAAGAAAAAAAATGAGATAGATTTACAAGTTAATTTTAAATTTACTATAACAGAGATCATTTCATGCGTATTTAAAAAAAAATCACAACTAGCAATTATAGTAATTTTTTGTCTTAACAATTCACCCTTGAATAGGATCTGAAGATTCATTGGGTTGCAAAATTCTCCGAGGTACCTCTGACACGACTAGACTTTACTTTGAGTAATAAGAATGTATAATTACTGTCCAAGCTTAAAAGAAAAATCTTGATGAATTTGATCATAAACAAAAATGATAAGTTCATCATTAACTAATCATAGCTAAGGATCGGGAGCTCATGAAGTATTGAAATTAAGTTCATATATATATATATATATATATATATATATATATATATATGTGTGTGTGTGTGTGTGTGTGTGTGTGTGTGTATATATATGTGTGTGTGTTTGTCTGTGTGTGTATGTATGTATGTAATTGAACTTAATATTAATCCTTATATATATATATATATATATATATATATATATATATATATATATATAAATTTAAAAGAAAAATAGACCACTTTAAGGTACCATTATAATAATTTATTTCACCAAAGCCCTTTTAAAGACGCCGGATCATCAGATAGCACTTCCAAAAATGAAATGAAACGAAAAATTAAATTAGAATTGATGGGTAGTGTAAGTTTTTGTAATTTAACAGAGAGTGTAAGAGGGGTAGTTAAAGAGACATGGAAGAGTTTAGGGAGGGATTAATTTCATATCTCTCTCAAGCATACTTAATATTGGGGGAGGAGGAGCGACCAGACCTTGACTCATTTAGTCGGTTAACTTAACGGTTAATGATCCTGGGATAATATATATATATATATATATATATATATATATATATTATCCCAGGATCATAATCCAAATTATGCAAAATGATCTTCGCCCTCTCCAACTTTCTAACTTTCTGCTCTGTTGAACTGACCCTTAAGCAGGTGTTTTCCCGATCACTACAATATTGGCATGTTCAAGTATAGGATAACTGCTATGTTCGCCACATATCCGCATAATTTTTGCCTCTTAATCTGTAAACCTCTTCCTCCAATGTCTCCTGAGCCTTGTACGGGGTGAACATCACTGTAAAAGGCAAAAAAAAAAAAAAAATACAATGCCAGATGCTTACAATATTTATTCATCATACTAAGTGCTGAACGCGTAGGATAATGTCATTAGGTTTTATTAAGAGGAAGAATTGTCAATCAATATAGATTATTTCGTTTCATTCATGCTATAATCAGCAATACAATATATTTCTTCTAACAACCAAAAGACTAAGGAAACCTGAACGTACACAGCGGGAACTGAGCTGACAAGTTATGCCATTGTTCTCCGATAAATTTGTATCTTAAACAATAATAATAATAAAAATAATAATAATAATAATAATAATAAAACATAATCATTTAGCCTAAAATGCATATTCTGTATAAATATCCAGAAATAATTGACCATCTTGCACGGTACTCGAACCCATTGAATATAAAACTCGGCATGACAGAGTGGACCATTAACTGCATTGTAAAATCGGCAACTTTTAGTGAAAGGAAACTGTAAAAAAATTGGTATACACATCTCCCAGGCCCGGTTACAGAGATAGGACCTGGAACAATTTGATGGGACTTCACAATACACACAGACAGAACAATCAAGAGTAATCCTGTGTCCTCTTATTGACATGATAGTGCCTGCAGACTGTAATATGTCTTTATCAAAATACAAAGACCTTGAAATCGAAATATCAAAAATGTGGCACATAAGGAAAACAACAAATCCAGTTGGAGTTGGATCCTTCGGATTGACTGGAAAAAAATTCAGATTGAAGAGATTCCTGCTCGCTCTAGCCTTAAAGAACTGCAAATGTTTGTACTCACAAGCACAGCCCACACATTACAAAGAGATTTATCTATGTAAAATGTGTGTGATCTGAAAGTTTATTTTTCCTCAAAATGCTCAGTGAAAAATATCATGATACCATATCTGCCCTTATATCCGGAAAGAAATGAGTATACACCAGAAATCAAAGTGAATATAACAACAACAACAACAACAATAATAATAATAATAATAATAATAATAATAATGATGATAAGAAGAAGAAGAAGTAGTAGTAGTAGATGAAGAAGAAGAAGACTGGGTCTGTATGAATTGTAATCCGAGCTCTTTGTCTTGTCAGAAAAGGAATGGGCAATTTTACTAAAGGTGTCCCAGTTAACATCAACATACAGGTTTCCTAGAAGATCGCCCTACTAGGAATATTCCACATACTAAGAAAAGTGCTATCAATTAATTAAAAATTCTCCTATAGGGCCTAAGGATCTTAGGTTGCACCCGGCTGTACAGGATGCAAAGCAGGAAATATAACATACACAAATACTACTACAACTACGACTACTACTAATAATAATGATGATGGGAATGTCAAGGTGATTCCAGTAGTTACTAGAGCATTGAGATCAATTCCAATAAAACTGTGTGAATTCGTTGAACATCTGAAATTACCATACCAACTTGGAGTCTACCAAAATTATGCTTTTTGGGGTCCCTGCGAGTATTTTGATGAAATTGTTGCCTGTCAGAAGTCATAGATGTAACTTGATAGTTTATGTACGCTGTGTATTAAGAAATTTACCCTGTATGAAAAAAAACATGATAGAATGTAGTGGAGAGCCATCGTCACCTAAATACCTAACGAATATGGTACATATTCTTTGACACATTCGATTTATTAGAACTGCTATTCCTATTTTCTGGACAGTTTTATCTTAACAAAGAAACACTAATGTCGATTGAGTGCATTTCAACGTCTCCGGAAATTAAAAATGCACTTCCCTGCCTGTTAAGAGACGCTTGTTTCTTCACACCATTCTATGTGAAACCGCATAGATTTATCAAAAACTAACACACTGACACCAAAAAATATGAGAAGAAAAAAGGTTTCTTTGAGAAAAAAAAAAAACTGATTAATTGAGTGAGGCCATAATTACCAAAAATTAATGAGACTTTTTTAAACAGAGATTTTTGACACTTTAAAATATTCAGAGTAATGTTTGCATATTTGATTGCTGAGGACGTTTCGGCTATCTTCAGATATTCGTGACATGTTTGCTGATTACTTGCACTCTAATTATTGTGTTATTTTGTCCCTGTAATGACATTCTTTGTTTGTTCCTGTTAAGTGGATATGGGCGCCGTGTAATGGATAGCATTTTAGAATAAGAAACCAGATAGCAGAGTTTGAATTCCAGTCGGGTTCCTTACATTCGCTTACGCGAAAATATCTTTGGTAAAGGCATGGATCAATTTTCTCCTCCTGCCTATCGGTTAAATAGTATGATTCGTACTTGGAAAAAAATCATTAATGTTCTGAAAAATATTAATGAAATATTCATTCGCCAAAAAAGACAATACGTTTCGGCTTTAAAGAGCCCACAAAGGGTCGATAAGCCGTTAAAAACAAAAAAGTAATACAAAAACTCAGTGATTTTCTTTCGCTACCTGATCCAGGGATTGAACATAAAACATTTTGATGACAACTATGCTTAAATACCCAAAGCTCGACAATATCACCCTCTGAAGTAAAACAGAGAGCAATTTTGCAGCTTTTAAAATAAAATGCCAGACAGTTTCAACATTTCTTTCTCAGACCAACCGATAGTTTATTTAGAAAAAAATAATTGCTAGTCTTTATTGAATTATTAAATGAATTCCAATACCAATATAACACTTAAGTTGCCAATATAACATCATTCTTGAAAGCAATGATATATCGTTGTTGTTCTTGTCTAAAGATATATTCGTTCTAAATATTTTTGAGTAAGTGTATTTATTGGATATTAACTCTGTGTGATTGAACATAAAGTGGCGTGAATAGAGAAGCCGGTTCAACGGGTTTCTTAAAATGGTCCGTGAAGCATTTTTAATTTCCGTTGGCACGTATTTCTTTGAGCTGTACTCCAAAGAATAAGAATAATGGATGAACCCTTTTTTTTTATTAGTTTAAACTGACGAAAATCTAAATCTAATACATGGCAGATTATTTTAATTTTTAAAAATCTTTGAAAAATGTTGATTTATATTTCTGCATCCATCCCCTAATATGGTAGTGAATGCTGGACAATCTTCCCCAGAGAAACGTCTGTATAATTCGTGGCGATCTGAATTCAAGGAGAGACTAATTGTCAATTCTAAGTTCCAAGAAATGAACGGATTCCTAGAAGAATTGATTTCGGAAGGCGACAAATTATACTAACTTTGGTTTAACAAGTCGAATGAAAGTGAAGCATGATGAAATCGATAAAACTCAAACAACACTAAATATCAGCATTTTTTTTCTTCTTTTTATCCATATCTCATTCTCTGTGGAAACGTTAATAAAAGTAAAACATGTTGGATTGTTTATCGTTTCCTATTTGTTCTTAATGTTCTGTCTGATCCCCACCATATTTGATCTATAGTTGATCCCAAATCTCTCTCTCTCTCTCCCTCTCTCTCTCTCTCTCACACACACACACACAGAGAAATATATATATATATATATATATATATATATATATATATATATATATATATATATATATATAATCGGTCGAGTACTGTCCGAATAACGAATGTGTAATCAGTCACTATTACTGCTGTTAATGCAAGACTCACCTAACGATTAAGTTCTCTAATGACTGATGTTTTTATGAAAAAATAAATACGCATCAATTCGCCTTTCTTTCTACCATGCGTCGATGGCCTATGGATTACAATCTCCCACTGATACCAAATCGGTCGGGTTTCAGTCCCAGCCTGAAGCGATCGGATGTCTGACTGATTCGCTGTTTCACAGCTCATCAGTCACTCTGTGGATAAAGATGACTATATATATATATATATATATATATATATATATGATACTCTAATGACAAAATTACGCAGGTGTAGGCTTTGACAAAACTTTAGTCCACTGGGAATACAATGTTCGCGTAGAGTGTCCTTTTCTAGTCCTAATAAACAAAAATAGCTCTCTGAAAGATGAGAATAACAAAATAAGGAGGGACCACTCATGATTATTCATAACACGTGCCAATACTAATTCGCTGAAAAAGGAGCATATCATCATGAAAAACGAACACTAACATGATAAAAACAAAGCCTTATCGTCAAAATGTTTATTAATATCAAAGTATTTGTTAATTATTTTATTCGTTTTTAAGCCTTTCGAAATTTTAGTAAAAAATCTTGTTTTTCTTAAGCCAGGAGATGGGGTGGTAAAGATTAGTATAGGGAATTTTATCGTCTATTTTTGCGGTAAATATTCCATTGTTTTGGAAATTCTGGCAGAAACCTTGCTGAAAATATTCACAAATGACTGAAATTATTTTTTAGCATGATTTAGAAAATCTTGGCAAACTATTTTTTCTATATGTGTTACCCTTCAATTAATTTTATGAAATTTCGAAAAATTATATTTCACCCTTTCATATTTATACTCGGAGAATATAAATCATCACTATTTTCTGTTAAACAGAAACACCATTTACCGACAATTTGCACTGAATCGTAAAATAAAAATAAAATAAAACTAAGATATTATTTTATTAGAAAAGCTTTTTGGGACACTATTTTCTTAAGAAAAAATATTTCGTTCATCGAAATTTAAGGAATTTTTAAGGAATTATTTTAATTTTTTTATTAATTTTATATAGAATAATTTATTGATTTTTTAATAATATCAGCATTTTGTTATATGTTTATAAACGTGCCAATTTTTGTAAATACGGATGCCTACACACGATATTATCAGAAAATAAGAGCGATAACTATAGCTAATTTAATGCCAAAATTTCTGAAATTCAATGAAACATTAGATTATGAAGATATTTTCCTAACTTTTTAAAGATTACTGAGAACTTAAAAATTATATATAAAAGGCTCTCGAGTTATATTCAATTACATTTTACAGATAATGCCCCCATAGTAAAACATGAGATAAACATCAATCTATCATCAAGCTTTCAGACACGTCAACATCTTAAATAAACTACTGGTGTGTTAAAAATGCTTTTCTACAAATTAACGTAAATAATATTTGTTTCAAATCAGATTAATTATACTTTAAATCAACTAATATTCCTAAAACAAAATTTCAGAAAAGTATATTTTATGTTTATATATATATATATATATATATATATATGTGTGTGTGTGCGTGTGTGTGTGTGTGTGTGTGTTTGTGCGTGATCTCCTAAGTTTTTATATATATATATATATATATATGTGCAGAAATATAGTTTTCAAGTGTGTTATATTTATGGGATAAATAGCTCAATGTCAGACAGAGCGTATGTAAACATAAATATAAAAATGAACATTGAAATCAACACTCAGAGGCGACCGGCTTTTTCATGCTAGACGCAATCGTCAGGTCTTCGGGTTGAATCTGTGTGATGCTAAACGTAAACGTCAGGTAGCCTGACGATTGCGTCTCGCACGAAACGGCCTATCGCCTCTGGAGTGTTGACTTCAATGTTCGCTTTTATATATATATACACATATATATATATATATATATATATATATATATATATATATATATATATATATATATATATATATATATATATCAAAGTATATAATTGGTATATACGGGAATGAATTTGTAGTGATTTTATAACATACTTATGTTATAATTTTTTTATAAAAATAATTTATATATATATGTGTGTGTGTGTATATATATATATATATATATATATATATATATGTGTGTGTGTGTGTGTGTGTGTGATGGATTATTCAGTGTTGACGAGACTGAGGTACTCACTGTCGGTAGCAGCTATAATGATCCAGATCAAAGAGCAGAGCTATATGAGAAATGATAGGCATGATCAGATAACGATGTGAAGGGATTTAGTCTCAAACCATTAGATGCATATGGTAGCCAGAAAAAAAAAATAGCTGACGCTCATGTATGAGCAAGGGATGAAATCCAAAATTGAATTGCCTATCGTAATAGCTAGTAACAGGAGAGGGAGCATTTGAAATTTACTAATGTCCTAACCGCCATTTGTAATCCTGTACATCAGATCCCAAACACGTCTCATTTCCGATGACGAGGCTTCCAACTCCAGCTTGAAATAATACGTGTAAGTGAGGTTTTATGTTCCACCTACTTAGCTGGGGTACCCTGCGGCTTGAAGGAACGTTTTAATTCTAACTCAGACATTATTTTGTATCGACAGAGAACGAATCCTTATAAATGATCCGTTAGTAAAGCCCGATTTAACCGGAAACAGAGAAATCAATGCTGAAAAACTTGCCTAAGGTCTCTCTACTTAAGACTTTATGATTAAAAACGAGAGATGTGGCGGAGGGGAACAGAGAAAGCGATAGAAGAATACGCATTATTTGAAATTCAAATAGTGTTACATATAAAATGTGAAAATCAAACAGGTGTTTATTTGGACGCTTCATTAACAATGTCTGCAGCGATGAAATATTGATGGTAAGCCTTGGAAACGGAAGCACGCAGCCAAGTCAGCGAGAAAGAGAGAGAAAGAGAGAGAAGTAATGAGAAACAGTGAGAGAGAGTGAAATTCTTGCCTAAGGTCTCGTACGTGTTGAGAACAATCATTTGCAATTTAAATGACTCTTCGTTGGAAATCAGCGTTCGCTGGCCGCCGGCTGCTGCAACTTGACCAAAAAGCGAAAAACTCGTCAGCAAACACGGAGATGTAGTTGAAAGTGTTGCCCAAGGCTTCCTTTTTCAGATAATTCGTTTCGCTTAAGACTCAAATGACATTATGCTAATCAAACTTTGCTCCACGGTGCTGAAGATTAATTCCGGGTCGTTCCGCAAAAGAGCAGAAGCGCCCAACTCCGCATTAACAGAAACGAAAGCTTTTCTAATAAGAATTCAGTTTTTGTTTCCGTGCCTGCTCGATTGTCTCCCTTGAAAAAGATGTTTCAAAATCCGGTTCCATATAACTCAGAAACGACTATATCAGTTTCTTTGTCAATCATACTGATTTTTCACTTCGTCTACGGGTAACAAACCTTTGATTTTAAACACAAAGAGCATTAAAACTATAGCGGATTGACTAGATGTTGAAGGTAGTCCTTTCGATATAGCAACAGCCATCACGGTAGGGATAAAACATCAACATTATCGGAAGAATTACCGTAACTGACAGCATATAAGACGCACGGGTGTATAAGACGCACTCCATTTTCATCAGGGCAAATCAAGAAAAAAATTAGAAATTAGTAAATTTATTAGTAAATGATACAGCCTAGGCTATATTTAGGAGGTACTATTTTGGTTAACCAAGCCATGATTACAATTAAACAAACAAAAAAAAGAACACGAGCCTATAAAAAAAAAATTTATTATATCCTTTATTTGATCTGTACAACCCGTGTCTTGTGTAAACGTCTTATTAGAATAATTAGGATATCAAAATTGTGATTGTATTTATACCAATGCAGCCGGACGTTATCGCAAGAAAAATATTAATGAAACATATTTTACAAATATATAATTTGAATTTATGGCATTTAATTTTAGTGAATCAAAGTACTAATATTAAACGTGATGAAATTAATATAATGAATATTATCAATGATAACACTTTTAATCTGCATAATAACCTTTTAAATAATGAAAAGAGCTATATAAAAGTGACCTTTAAGTCTAAGCTAATATGAGTTGCCAGGTAGCTAATTTCGGCTGACTATCGCGAATTTTAAACATACATATGACATATAAGATGCAGGGGAATTAAAAAAATATATTTTTGGTAAAAGAAGTGCGCCTTATATGCCGTCAAATACGGTAGTTGAAGGCATAACAAGTATATTTTACATAAACAAATATATTTTATAAATATATGATTTAAATTTATAGCATATAATTTTAATGAAACAAAGTTTTGTTTCATTAAAATTATATGCAATAAATGCAATAAATATATGAAATATTTACTAATATTAAACGGGATGAAATTAAAATAATGAATATTATCAATGAGAACACTTTTAATCTGCATAATAGCCTTTTAAATAATGGCAATAGGTATATAAAAGTTAGTTTAAAAGTCTAAGCTAATAGCAGTTGCTAGGTAGCTATTAGGTTGGTGCAAAAATAATGACGTAATAATGTCGTTTTTTGACGTATTTTTTAAGGTCAAAAAACGACATTCTTACGTCATTATTTTGCACCAACCTAATAATTTAGGCCGACTCTCGCGAATTCTAAAACTAAATATGGCATATAAGACGCAGGGGGGGGGGGTAAAAGATATTTTAAATTAAAAAAGTCGCCTTATATGCCGTCAAATACGGTACATATCTAACTCTTATTCACACGCTGTGGTTTCATTCCCTGACAAAGATATTCTTCTATATGATGTCTCCTTTCGGGACGTGGACGATTATAACTTCTCACAAAAAAATCGTAAATCGCATCTTTATGTTGGTAACGATCATACATACTGTAATTTTTTCTCATGTTTGCTGACATGTCTACGAGTTCTTTCAGATTTATTTATTTTGCCATGAGCATGCCCGTCCTGGAATCAAGACTTCTGATTGGGTGGGTTTGAGAAGTGAGAAACTACCTCTTAATTTCTGTTGTTCCCATGTCCACACTTACATAGGGTTGTAGCCCATGTTAGGGTAACAACTATAGGCAAAGAGTGAAACCTCAATCAGGTGACAAAACATTATGAAAGTATACAAATTTATATTTTGGATTAGTAACAGCAATACATTTTCATAATAAAAAAAAATATCGTTATTGGAAATGGAAAAGAAAAAATTACCAGCAAATGATTTTCGAAAAAGAAATTTCCAAAGCTCCCAAGAATATTAAATTTCGGTATTAAATGACCCAATAAAGTGTTGATATACCGTTAAACGAAACAAACCCAAAACCAAAACATGAGCACGCCCGTCACGTTGTTACAATCTGAAAAATAAAACAAATTTATTATGATCTTTTTATTTGACTCGTTAGTAGACTTTTCAAATATCCCAATTTCTAGGTAAGTATTTTATATTCGGAACTTTTCTCATGTTACTAGAAAGGTCACTTGGTTCTTTTCTGTTAATTCACACCAAAATGAAAAGAATTTATATTTACTAAAATTCAAGCTATTTATAAGTGTGGGGCCTACATTCGCGCTCATCCAATAACCAAACCAAAAACATTTTTTAATAATTATAAAAACTTCCTTTAACTACCCCTAATATCATCCGGACTTACGAAATGTGAATAACTCTCTAATTTTTGGAAATTTTTCATTCTGAGTGTTGGAGTTGTTGCGAGTCATGCTAAACAAACTTTGATTTAAAATTTATAATTTCAAAAGAGTGCCAATATTTAATAAAAAACAGACACACTTTGATTTAAAATTTATAAGTTCAAAAGAGTGCCAAATATTTAATTAAATAACGAACACATTTTGATTTAAAATTTATATTTCTTTGGCTAAATACATATTGCGATATCCTTTTTTTCATTTTCTCCATGGGTAACATACCATAGATTTAAAACAAAACAAGCATAGTAAAACCATCAACATAGCAATAATCTTCAATATTATCAGAAGGACTCTATATTTAGACCTTATTCTCATTCTATGGCTTTATGCCAGAAAAATATATTCTTCTATGTGACGTAAATCATCGATACGTGGAGTATTAGCAATGTCATAAATATCATCTTTGCCTGTCTCTCTTGCTAACAAAAATACATTCTCATTGGTCATTTCTCTCTATTGCTAACAAACACACAATCGCATTGGTCATTTTTCTCTCTTTCTAACAAACATACATTCTCATTGGTCATTTTTCTCTCTTGTTAACAAACATACGTTATCATTGGTCATTTTTCTCTCTTGCTAACAAACACAGAATCGCATTGGTCATTTTTCTCTCTTTCTAACAAACACATTCTCGTTGGTCATTTCTCTCTCTTGCTAACAAACACACAATCTCATTGGTCATTTTCTCTCTTTTCTAACAAACATACATTCTCATTGGTCATTTTCTCTCTTGTTAACAAACATACATTCTCATTGGTCATTTTTTCTCTTGCTAACAAACACACAAACGCGTTGGTCATTTTCTCTCTTGCTAACAAACACTCGTTGGTCATTTCTCTCTTGGTAACAAACACACAATTTGGTCTTGTTAACAAGCATACATTCTCATTAATCATTTTTCTCTCTTGTTAACAAACATACATTCTCATTGGTCATTTTTCTCTCTTGCTAACAAACACACAATCGCATTGGTCATTTTTCTCTCTTTCTAACAAACACATTCTCGTTGGTCATTTCTCTCTCTTGCTAACAAACACACAATCTCATTGGTCAATTTTCTCTATTTCTAACAAACATACATTCTCATTGGTCATTTTTTCTCTTGTTAACAAACATACATTCTCATTGGTCATTTTCTCTCTTGCTAACAAAACACACAATCGCATTGGTCATTTTCTCTTTCTAACAAACACATTCTCGTTGGTCATTTCTCTCTCTTGCTAACAAACACACAATCTCATTGGTCATTTTTCTCTCTTTCTAACAAACATACATTCTCATTGGTCATTTTTCTCTCTTGTTAACAAACATACATTCTCATTGGTCATTTTTCTCTCTTGCTAACAAACACACAATCGCATTGGTCATTTTTCTCTCTTTCTAACAAACACATTCTCGTTGGTCATTTCTCTCTCTTGCTAATAAAACACACAATCTCATTGGTCATTTTTTCTCTTTCTAACAAACATACATTCTCATTGGTCATTTTTTCTCTTGTTAACAAACATACATTCTCATTGGTCATTTTCTCTCTTGCTAACAAAACACACAATCGCATTGGTCATTTTTTTTTCTCTCTTTCTAACAAAACACATTCTCGTTGGTCATTTCTCTCTCTTGCTAACAAACACACAATCTCATTGGTCATTTTTTCTCTCTTTCTAACAAACATACATTCTCATTGGTCATTTTTCTCTTGTTAACAAACATACATTCTCATTGGTCATTTTCTCTCTTGCTAACAAACACACAATCTCATTGGTCATTTTTTCTCTTTCTAACAAACACATTCTCGTTGGTCATTTTCTCTCTTGCTAACAAACACACAATCTCATTGGTCATTTTTCTCTCTTGTTAACAAGCATACATTCTCATTAATCATTTTTCTCTCTTGCTAACAAACATACATTCTCATTGGTCATTTTCTCTCTTGCTAACAAACACAGAATCGCATTGGTCATTTTTTCTCTCTTTCTAACAAACACATTCTCGTTGGTCATTCTCTCTCTTGCTAACAAACACACAATCTCATTGGTCATTTTCTCTCTTTCTAACAAACATACATTCTCATTGGTCATTTTTTCTCTTGTTAACAAACATACATTCTCATTGGTCATTTTTCTCTCTTGCTAACAAACACACAATCGCATTGGTCATTTTCTCTCTTTCTAACAAACACATTCTCGTTGGTCATTTCTCTCGCTTGCTAACAAACACACAATCTCATTGGTCATTTTCTCTCTTTTCTAACAAACATACATTGTCATTGGTCATTTTCTCTCTTGTTAACAAACATACATTATCATTGGTCATTTTTTCTCTTGCTAACAAACACACAATCGCATTGGTCATTTTTTTCTCTTTCTAACAAACACATTCTCGTTGGTCATTTTCTCTCTTGCTAACAAACACACAATCTCATTGGTCATTTTTCTCTCTTTCTAACAAACATACATTCTCATTGGTCATTTTTCTCTCTTGTTAACAAACATACATTCTCATTGGTCATTTTTCTCTCTTGCTAACAAACACACAATCTCATTGGTCATTTTTCTCTTTCTAAACACACATTCTCGTTGGTCATTTTCTCTCTTGCTAACAAACACACAATCTCATTGGTCATTTTTCTCTTTCTAACAAACATACATTCTCATTGGTCATTTTTCTCTCTTGTTAACAAACATACATTCTCATTGGTCATTTTTCTCTCTTGCTAACAAACACACAATCGCATTGGTCATTTTTCTCTCTTTCTAACAAACACATTCTCGTTGGTCATTTCTCTCTCTTGCTAACAAACACACAATCTCATTGGTCATTTTTCTCTCTTTCTAACAAACATACATTGTCATTGGTCATTTTTCTCTCTTGTTAACAAACATACATTATCATTGGTCATTTTTCTCTCTTGCTAACAAACACAAAATCGCATTGGTCATTTTTCTCTCTTTCTAACAAACACATTCTCGTTGGTCATTTCTCTCTCTTGCTAACAAACACACAATCTCATTGGTCATTTTTCTCTCTTGTTAACAAGCATACATTCTCATTAATCATTTTTCTCTCTTGCTAACAAACATACATTCTCATTGGTCATTTTTCTCTCTTGCTAACAAACACAGAATCGCATTGGTCATTTTTCTCTCTTTCTAACAAACACATTCTCGTTGGTCATTTCTCTCTCTTGCTAACAAACACACAATCTCATTGGTCAT
Organism: Acanthosepion pharaonis; assembly: GCA_903632075.3. NCBI lineage: Eukaryota > Metazoa > Mollusca > Cephalopoda > Sepiida > Sepiidae > Acanthosepion > Acanthosepion pharaonis. Next base: position 3,327,630 of record CAHIKZ030001868.1, read on the forward strand.
TTTTCTCTCTTTCTAACAAACATACATTCTCATTGGTCATTTTTCTCTCTTGTTAACAAACATACATTCTCATTTGTCATTTTTCTCTCTTGCTAACAAACACACAATCGCATTGGTCATTTTTCTCTCTTTCTAACAAACACATTCTCGTTGGTCATTTCTCTCTCTTGCTAACAAACACACAATCTCATTGGTCATTTTTCTCTCTTGTTAACAAGCATACATTCTCATTAATCATTTTTCTCTCTTGCTAACAAACATACATTCTCATTGGTCATTTTTCTCTCTTTCTAACAAACACATTCTCGTTGGTCATTTCTCTCTCTTGCTAACAAACACACAATCTCATTGGTCATTTTTCTCTCTTTCTAACAAACATATATTCTAATTAAGAACGACAGTGTGGAAGAGCACACATCACACATAAAAGAAGTTTTTAGAAGACGTCAGGACTTCGGCTTCAAAGTAAAAGGAGAAAAGTGTGAGTTTTTTCCTAAAAAATTAAATATTTAGGTCAGATAATAAATGAAAATGGCAGGAAACTGGACCCAGAGAGGGCATCGGCAATTAAAAATTAGCCGGAACCAAAATATATTGCAGAACTGCAAAGTTTCCTGGGCCTAGCTAACTACTATGGCGAATTTATTGATAATATGCATAAACTATGGGCCCCACTAAATGAGTTACTAAAAAAGGAGAATAACTGGAATTGGACAGAGGATTGTAAAAAAGCATTTAAGGAAATAATACAAAAATTAACCTCGGAGTTAGCATTGACACATTTCGATGCTGAACTCGAAATCATTATTGCAAGTGACACGAGCTCACATGGGGTTGGCGCGTGTATTCTACACATGATGTGGAACGGTACAAACAAACCCGTTGGACACGCATCTAGATCATTATTACCGGCGGAGAGAAACTATTCACAGATCGAAAAGGAGGCATTAGGCATAATTTTTGCAGTAACTCGTTTTCACAGATATATTTATGGGAGAGAATTCACACTCCAAACGGACCACAGACCACTTCTTACGATTTTTGATTCAATAAAAGGTCTACCAGTCTATACAGCGAATAGACTTTTAAGATGGGGAACTGTGTTACTAAACTATAATTTTAAACTGGAATTCTTACCATCAAAGAAAATCGGACACGCTGACGGACTATCGCGATTAATACCTGCGATAAGCGAACCGTTAGAAGATTCGGTAATTGCGGCATTACAAGCTGAAGATGAAATCAGTGAGGTACTATGCAATACAATAAAGGAACTACCTGTAACGCTGCTAGAGATAAGACGAGAAGCAGAAAGCGACGAGTTTATTCAGGATACCAAGAAAAAATAGAAAAGAAAGTGAGGAATTTAGCAGACAGTTTCTCAATCTGTGACAACATCTTATTGTATAACAAGAGAGTAGTAATACCAAAGTCACTACAAAGAAGGATCTTAAAAGATTTTCACTTAGGACATCCCGAAAAAAAACGGATGAAATCACTTATGAGATGTTTTGTCTACTGGCCGAACATGGACGATGATATCACGCAAATGGTGGAAAGTTGCAAAGGTTGTGCTGCTGCGGCGAAGGCACCACCCTCTATACAAAAGCCATGGTCTAAAGTCGACAGACCGTGGTCCAGAATCCACGTGGATTCCGCAGGACCCATTGAAGGTTACTATTATTTAATAACAGTAGTTTCAGTAAATGGCCAGAGGTTGCCAGATTTAAACACCCGACGACAGAAAACACCATAAACTGTTTGCACGAACTATTCGCGAGATTTGGTGTCGCGGATTGTTTGGTAAGCGATAACGGCACGCAGTTTACATCCAGTGACTTTAAAGAATTTTGTGAGACATATCAAGTAAAACATATTAAGATAGCTCCGTACCACCCGAGGTCGAGCGGACAAGCTGAAAGGTGAGTTGACAAACTAAAGAGAGCATTAAAAAAAGCCGAGGATGTACCGACGATAAAAGCTATACAACAATTCCTCCAAGTGTACAGAATAACACCTAACGTGAACACGCCATCGGGTCTTTCACCAGCGGAATTGATGTTTGCCCGGAGAATAAGGTCTGTGTTTGACAAATTATTGCCAAACAAGAACAAAAATCAGTATACTCCGATTGTAACAAAGAGATCATTCAAACCTGGAGAACGGGTTTATTTTAAAATGTTTAGAAACAATATGGCTTACTGGGAGCCTGGCACAGTAATCAATAGATTAGGCAATCTAATGTACACCATAAAAGGCGAGAAGTTTTCACATAGAAGACATAACGACCAATTACAGAAAAGACAGATTGAGGAGCCAAGCTCGTCAACCGCAGAAAACGACGACTCCATGGATACAATCTTCGAAGCGTTTGAGATATAAAGACCGCAAGAAGACACAGAAAGGAGAAGGTCAAACAGGAAGAGAAAATTTGTCGAACCCCTGATCATCAACCATAAGAGACAAAAGTACTAACTCCACCCAAAAAGGGATCTAAGGAGGTGGGTGTTATGGGGTCCTCCCCTTTTCATATAAGTGGACTCTACCAGTGTTACTTGGAGTGCTGCCGTTAAATACCCAGAGTTAGACAGTCAGTGAGAGAGAATATACGAAGAGAGGATATAGGAACGGAGATAGTGAGGTAACCTCTTGTAGAAGTCAGTTACAAGCACGTAGACTCTAAGGAAGTCCTACTTCGAGACTGTAGATATCTATCTGTATTTGCTACTAAACGCGTTCCTGAACTTACTAACAATATTACTCTTTGTATGATTGTGTAAATACGTTTTATTTCTTATATTTAATTGTTGCGTTTGTCATTCCTTGAGACCGAATTCATCTCGGAATCTACATATATATATATATATATATATATATATATATATATATATATATATATATATATATTCTTGTTTCATTAAATACGACAAAAAGTGTACTTAGATTAAGCTTTTTATTTACTTTTCTAGTGTTTGAACAGGTGTCCAAAAAAGAAAAGAAAGAAATATATAAAACCTATGCATATTCCGAGTGCTTTCGGCTATACTTTTCGCCATTATCAAGGATGATTTTTTTTTTCTCTTTTGTGTTTTGTGTATGTTTTAGTGTTATAGAGATGTTTTATTTTCTGTACACATTGGTCGTGTTCGTAGTTAATATTATTAAGTGTTGGCTTTTTCTTTTTTTATTAAAATTATTAAGTCTCCCATTATTTTTAATATTTTTCACATGCTGATGAGGGTATTTGTATTTTTTACCAGTATGTTGCGGATGGAGTCTGGTTAGATTGTGTACGTGTTTAAATGATTTTAATAGAACTAAGGTCAGACAAGTGTAACGGAAGTCGTCTGGATATGCATGTAGTCGTGTGACCGATATAATTATTTATGAATTCGTTTTGATCAGGAAGACAGTTTCTTAAGGGACATTTGAACACATAGATAATGTTCGTCGGTTGTAATTTTGATTTGGCTGTTGTGTTGTTATTTTTGAGGATAAGTTTATCTGTTTTTAATTTTTGGTAGCAGATAATTATTTTGATTTTTTTTTATTCGGTTCAGTCGAGGTAGTGTATTTCTTTATAATATTTCTAAGTGAAGATGAATCTTGTTTGTAGTTGATGTGCATTTGTTTTTTGTAGAAAATATTTATGCTATTTTTGACTCTGTGTTCACTATCGTTGTTATTTATTTTGAGGAAGAAATATCTAATTTGGTGGTCAACATGGTGGTTAGGGAAGCTATTGTTAACTAGTGTCTGTTTTACATTATTGAGTTTTTTAAGGAAGATTAGTCGAATTAGGAGGAATGCTGGTTTGCTCTTTTTAGGAAGTTGTTTATCATTGCTATTTTGGATCTGAATGGGCATTCACTTTTAATGTTAATGTGACAAGAGTTTCTGCTAGTGGATTTATTTTATAATGAGGTAATAAAAGTTGTTTCTATATTGTACGAGAACATCTAAGAATGGGAGTCTAATTCTTGACTAATTCGTAGGTAAATTTAAGAACAGTTAATAATATTAACTACGAATACGGCCACAATGTGCTGTATTCTGAAAATAAAACCTCTATATAACACTAAAAACATAAACAACCCACACACTCAACTAAATTTAAAAAATGAAATCATCCTTGATAATGGCTAGAAGTAAAGTCGAAAACACTTGGAATTATAGAACATTTGGACAGTTTCTACACACTCTGCGTCAAAAAAGAAAACATTTGTTCGAACAGAAGAAAAATTAAATAAAAGTTTAATTGTGGTACCTTGACTGACGTCTTTAATGAAACATGTATAAATGAAGGTTTGCTGCTTAAATACATAAATATATATAAATATATATATATATATATATATATATATATATATATATATATATATATATATATATATATAGATGGGACAGGAAGATATAGAGGTCCATGATCAACTACGTACTGAAAGGACACTGCATATAAAAGAAGAATATTGGCTGATTAAAACTGCTAGAACATCTCGCGATGCTGTGGCAGTTTCACGCCACACCTGGAAGCCTATTAATTTAACCCCGTGTCAGACAAGCCTGAATTTATTACAATTCTTGATATAACTTTAGATTCAATTTAATAAAGGCGTATTTGCCTGAATCTATTAAATATGCGGTTGATCAGAAATTCCTGACTTATTTAGGAAGAGGACAGAAAACATCAAAATGTTATGGAGCAACATCAACATATACTCTTCAAAATAAAGTCCATCATTCTGAATCATCCAGCATCCCAATCTGTCCTAGATACCAGTCCGCTGGCTTTAAATAAGAAAAAAAAACTGTAAATAATCTTCATTCACTTCATCAAGTGTTGAATCGCTAGTCGTGGGTGAATGTGCCATTGAGCGGAATAGGCCATAGTGACTCTGAGTAGCATTTGGACTGAATAGTGGATGTGGAAGAATCTTAACACCGTTCATCTGTTTGAACTTCTCCTTAGACATCTTTTCAGTGTGGTGCCTTGCAATGTCTTGGGGACACAAAGTCAGACCCAGATTGACCAAAGCAGTTTCGTTTTTAGTTTGTTTTGCACGCAGTCAGGATGCTGGCAATACAGTTTAGCGTTGCTTTTGTGAAAGTGTGAAAGATGATCGAAATGCAGTGTTCCATGGAAATTCCACCAAACAGAGATCAATATTTGTTGTTTTCGGTTTGATTTGGTTTGTTTTTCTATTACGGCATATCAACACCTCAATGGGTTATTTAATTCCGACAAGATTTCTATTGCTGGTAATATCTTTTTCAAATATTTATAGTTGTTAATATTTTTCCAAAAATGCACTGCTGGTAATATTTCTTTTTCATAAAGTGTTTTGCTGATAATATTTCTTTTTCCAGAAAAGTATTGCTGGTAATATTTTTTCCAATAATGTATGCCTGGTAATATTTATTTTCCCAAAAATGTATTGCTGGTAATATTTATTTTTCAAAAAATGCGTTTCTGGTAATATTTCTTTTACAAAAAATGTATTTCTGGAATTATTTAGTTTTCCAAAAATGAACTGATGGTAATATTTCTCTTCCCAAAAATGTATTGCTAGAAATATTTCTTTTCCCAAAGATTTATTGCTGGTAATATTTCTTATTCCAAAAATATATTGCTGGTAATGTTTCTTTTTCAAAATATGTATTGCTAGTCATACGCTGGGCGCTTGTTGTTTTTCTTTCCGCTTCCTAAGTGGGTCAGAACTTTCTCGACAACCGAGTATATAACTTAACAAAGCCTGGATTTATCAAATGTATGGCTTCTTGCAATTTATTAGATAGAGAAACGCTTAACGAGGCTTGACTTTATTAAACGCATGACTGCTTAACAAAGGCTGGCTTCATTAAATAAACGGTCGCCTGGTATACCGTGACTTTAGTTAAATTAAAAGCCTTTACGACTACCTCAATTTAATTAATTTAAGGACACATAAACTGAGTTACACTAATATATAACCGCTCGCCGATATTTGAATATTTTAAACATGTGGTGTTTAATGTAATTACGTTATTACCGCTCAAAATCGAATTAAGTTTTATTTTAAAGATATCACGATAACAGGCGAAACAATTTTTATCTATAAATAATTACAGTAGGTTGATATTTTCAATTGGTTCAGAGGAGATGGCGGGGTTGTTTAAATTAATATTAGCTCTAACCCTAGATGTCATCCTCACCAGGAATTGCCTCCACATCGTAAGGGAGCGAGGCACATTATGCGTCACCTGAGGTGTCCCCTGATCCTTGAGTAGATATACCGTAACACCAGGAACAAAACAAAAAACAAATTAATTAAAAAAGACACGTCATTTTCACGCTGGTCGATCTCATTATCGACCTCATTATCGACCATTTTTTCCTCTTTAATTTATTTAAAATGATAACGAGTTCTATATCTTTGACATTCTGCGCCGATTATAATCTAACACTTAGCACAATAGGTTTGCTATTAGTGTTATTATTCATTGGCATCCTAAACAAATTTAAACCAGTACTAAATAGATCGTAACCCTACACGCAAAAGCACACATAGTGGCCAAATACAGGGGTCAAACCACTCGCATTCAGGCGCACACACTCACACGCGGGTATATGTAGAACACGAATATATATACACATATTGACAAAAACAACAGACAGCTCAAAGGCGCACGCGCAAACCCTACATGAGAAGTGTGTGTGTGTCTGTGTGTTTGTGTGTGTATGTATGAATGCGTGTGTATGTATGCATATATGTGTGTATGTATGTGTGTGTATGTGTATAAGACAGCATGTATGCATAGAGAGGAAGTGCGCATGTACATGCGCGTACTGGTACACACCCATATATATATATATATATATATATATGAAAATTTCTCTGATTTAACCAGTAGAGAAGACAATATTTATGAATAAAAATGACAATAGGAAAACTGGTAATTGCTGACGCGTTTCGTCCAATGTGGACTTTATCAAAGCAAAAAATATATAGATATATATTTCTGTATTTTGCTTTGATAAAGTCCACATTGACGAAAACGTCAAAACCAGTTTTCCTATTGTCATTTTTTATATATATATATATATATATATATATATATATATATATATATATATATATATATACATATATGTTAACCAGAACAAAATTGCTCACGGGCACTCACATGAACCCTACACAACAAAAAGAAGTGTGTGTGTGTTTATATGTATGTATGTGTGTATGTATGCGTGTATGTGTATATATGTGTATACAAATTTCTTATAATACGACTGTATGTATGTATGAAGGGGGAATATACGTATACGTACGCATGCTGACATAAACACAAAAAAATGGCAATATGTCTAAGAACACACAGGAATCATTAAAAGATAAGAATATTGATATCTTCCTCGCCCTTTCTCGAACCAGTTTTAAGAACTTTTTCACTGCCAGTTCAAGGAAGACATCACTAACACACACACACACAAAAGAATGTCTTATATCGAGAATATTTAACATCGAAAAACATAAGAAAAATTCATTCCTTTTCATAATTTGTGGAAATATCCAATCTTTGTATGATGAAGGTCGCGACAACGGAAACATGTGTAGTAAAATTTTGGAAAATAAAGCATAATATATTTTCTTTAAAAAAGTTCACATTACAACGAAAAACGCTTGCGGTTTCTCTCTTCTCTTTAATATACACACTTTTCTCTCGTTGGAACTAATATAACTTCTTCCCTTGTCGCGGTAACTTGCATGTTCCAATGTAACTGCTTATTACACACACACACACACACACAAACACACACACATATATATATATGGTTGATTTAATAATCTAGACATATTATGCCTATTTCTTTTTATTTTAACTCTCGATTTCTCTGACTGATTTTAAGGTTTATATTAAATTCATTATGGAAGGCGCCGTAGTTTAAAATAAAATATATTGACATAATATGTCCAGATTATTCCATCAAATATGCTGTAAAATCTGCTGCTTGGATACACACACACACACACACACATATATATATATATATATATATATATATATATATATATATATATATATATATTTGTGTATTTAGACAGCAATCCTTCTTTTATGCACGTTTCATTGAATATGACAGCCAAGGTGTTTTCATTTAGTTTTTTATACAATTTCTCATGTGATCTTAGTTTTTTTTCTTATATAAAAAATTATATAAAAACTATCCAATTGTTCTTTCTTTCAAAGTGCTATCGACTAGAAATTTAGCCATTTTCAACAATGTTAACAAGACATAGATTGAATGTATGTATGTATTTATGTAAGGTTTTCATTTTTTAAACAAGGTTAAGATATTGTGTCCATGGTCATAGCTGATGGTATAGAGTGCATTTTTTTGTTTTTATTAATACGGCTTCCATTATTTTTAGCCTTTTTACATGTAGACAAGGCTATTACAGTTGTGCTATCAAAAAGTATTTTACGAATAGGGTCCAGTAGGTCTCCATGAGTATGTAAAGTAAATCTAATTGAGTTATGGTCAGGAAGATGTAGAGTGAGTCTTCGTCTCAAACATGTTGTAATATGGCCTATATAATTGTTTATATATTTTGATTGACCAGGAATAGAATCACTAAATAGACATTTAAATTTGTAAAAAATATTTGTTCTATTTAATTTTGTTCTAAGAGTTGAATTGTTATTTTTAACTATAAGTTTAGCAGTTTTAAATTTATTGTAATAAATAATTAGTCAAATTTTTTGCTATTGTCTACTGGTATTGTGGATTTTTTTTATAATATTCTTAACTCTCGTTTCAACTTGTTTGTAATTTCCGTTCATCTAATATATATATATATATACATACATACATACATACATATATATATATATATATATATATATATATATATATATAAAATGGCCTCTCCCGTCGGTTTCGACGTATGAGGATCTGACAACTTAATTGATTCAGTTATGAAATCTTAAGTGCCATTTTAAGACCCGCTAGTGATTTACAAAGGTGGCCACATATGGAGCAAGAGGGAGAATTGGGCGATGAGATCACTGTTAGAGTGGCTGACCTTTTAGATCTTTCTCTCGCTTCCTGAAAATGATTTAGACAACCAGATTGAAAACTGCTAAGTCCACTAAAACTCACTGATTTCCATTCTACCCTCTCCAAGGCTAAGCGCTCAAAGGTGTTATGTGATATTATATTGACAGCTGACAAGTAATATATATATATATATATATATATATATATATATATATATATATATATATATATATTATATATGTGTGTGTGTTCCTGTCTGTGTATGAGAGAAAGAGACAGGGCAGAGAAGTTGCGTGCTTGCATAATCTCTTTTATTGAATTGAATGCTGGACAATACGTGAAAGGAAAGAAAAGATTGGATGCTAATATTTACGTAGACAGAACACGTGAGAAACGAATAATTGATTGATTTTTTTTACTGCTTATCAACCCTTTGTGTCTTATTTCAATACGTAACATATTTTTGATTAAAAAATAATTATTCTTTAGCCTGTCAATGTTGCCTTATCAATTATATTTTTTAGAATAACAATGATATTTTCTTGTCAGTTCTAGATTAATAGAAAGATTTATCACACTAGCTCGGACTAAACAAGTGGAAAAATACACGAAAACAACAATAGACTGACTCCCCAAAATAAAAGGGAAACGTAATTGCAGTTTTAGAAAAATAGATTTAAAATATTTCTTCTTTCTATAACCGAAGCTGTGCAACATAAGCCCATCAACTTAATTGAAAGACATTTAAAAATAAGAACAAATGAAATAAAAACAAATAATTAAGCACTGTAGGTAATTGTTATTATCCAACAACACACGGGTTAAAAAAAAGAGGGAATCTTTGATGTTATAACGTTTGATGGTGATAAGGTGTGCTTATAGGTACATGAATACAGAATAATCTATAACAGGCGCATTTGTGTTTGTTCAACACTCACAGAACCCACCTTAGTGACAGTTTCTTGGAAAAAGCGTATTATCTAGCGTGATAAACACTCTGAGCAACACGAGAACGCTGAAACCCTCGATGACTTGTGACTTCGTCGTAAGACCTGTCTACCAAATTTCACTCACAAGGCTAGGGTCTTCCTGTGGTATGGTTTTCAGGCACATTCCTTCCTGACAAATCGACCATGGTCAGATTCGAACCCAGGCCTAATGGTCAGAAAGCTAACGTCCAAACTCATGGCCCATATATATATATATATATATATATATATATATATATATATATATATATATAATATATATATATATATATATATATATATATATAATAAAAGAAAGAACCGGTGTTCTTACAGATATTTTTTATTTTTACAAAATAGTGCTCGATGTAAATTTACAGAGCATTAATATTATAAATTAATTGATTTAAAATATGTTTTTTTTAAGAAATGTCACAAGGAAACTGTGTTACGGCAGTGGGAAATTTACTGAAGACGAGGTGCTAGGTCAGAACTAATAAGATTGCAGATTCTTTATTGGAATTCTAGCAAGAATCACTAGGAGTATTACAGAAGCATCGGACCAGATTTCAAAGAAATATTCAATGCACGGAACAATGGTAGACTTAAAAGTTTTATGGTAGATTATGCAGAGATAGTTTGTTTAGAAAAAACACTGCAAATCAACTTTCCTAGCAGCATACTTAGCAGTTGATTCAATATATATATATATATATATATATATATATATATATATATATATATATATATATAATTCAATTGTTTGACATGAAGTAATGGCGAGTAAAATATATAGAAGTCCTGACCAGGCCTCGATATTATTTTTTTTTTTTTTTTGATAGATATGCCTCGTAATGTGTCAATAGAGGTTTCGGTGCACGGAACGGTCGAAAACAATAATTGTATTTGTCCAGACAGTAAAAGTTTGCAACAATTTGATTTAAATCGGATAAAATTATCGAAAATTATGATTAAGCGAAAATATAACCTTTGAATACAGGGTATTATGTCACTATATATATATATATATATATATATATATATATATATATATATATATATATATATATATATATATATATATATATGTTCATAAACGTTTCATTAAATAATATAGACAAGTGTTGTCTATCTATTTTATGTAATTTTTTTCGTGACGTCTGATAAGTTTAATAACATTATCGTTGAACGAAGAAAGAAATTCACAATATTGATCCATATTTTTTTAATACAAATCTAAGCTTTCGGCTTACATAAGCCATTATCAAAGATGTCAATTACAACATAATTTGGTATTTGCGATATAATAGGACGGAGAGGATAGTTAGGTTTATGTGTTTTTATAGTGCCATATATGTAGCCAGGTCGATAATCACCAACAATTTTAGGGAGTTTTAAAGAGTTCTGTTCAGCATTATTAGCATTAATAAGTTTATTAAGCTTTGATTTTAGTTGGTTAGTATTTAATGAAAGTGCATGAATGAAAAGATGCTGCCTAAATACACACAAAATATATCTATCTATCTATCTATCTATCTATCTATCTATCTATCTATCTATATCTATATATATATATATATATATATATATATATATATTGTTATGACTTCATTCAATTAAATGAAGATAATAGAATCATAAATTATAATGTCGCTTGGAGTCAACGTAGTCTTACTGAATTCCGTAGTAAAGATATCAGGTCATCCCATAAGTTCTGTCCGAATTTTGAATAAAGAAAACAAGTTACCAAATGTTACATTTAATTACAGATTCAATCAACAATGTATTTTCCCTGATTATCTATGATTTCCTTCCAACTATTAACAAGCTTACTAAATCCATTACTGTAAAATTCTTTTGGCTTTGATTCGAAGAACTCACAAATGTCAGTTCTAACCTCTTCCTGTGTTAACAAAAACTGTTTCTTCCAAATGATTCTGTAAGCTACGAAACAAATGATAGTCTGAAGATCGGGAGAATAAGGTGGATAAGTTCTTCGATCTTTTGTGACGTGATTCTTGCTGTGTGGGGTCGCGCATTGTCCTGATGAAACATCACCTCTTTTCTATTCACTAGAGCAGGTCTTTTTTTCCTCAAAGCTGGGTTCAAACGTTCAAATTGCTGACAGTATATTTGAGCATTAATTGTTGCATTAGGTGGTAAGAATTCAAAGTGGATTATTCCTTGGTGATCCCACCAGATTGAAAGAAGAACCTTTTTGCCCATGAAGTTCCCTTCTCGGCTGTGGGTGGGGTCCTTCCCCTTTACCAAGCCACTGTCTACGATGCTTAACATTTCGATAAAAGATCCATTTTTCGTCGCCAGTCACAAGTCTCTCCAAAAAAGGTGAAACAAGTTGGCGAGAATGGAGAGAAGAGCAGATGTCAATTCGTGGTTTGAGCTTGTTTTCAGACAATTCATGAGATACCCATTTTCCAAGTTTAGGAACTTTTCCAAATTGTTGAAGATGACGATGAACAGTTGTATGGTTTGAACTGAGAATCACTGCCAATTCCTGAACTGATAAATAAGGATTTTCTTCAAGGGCTGCTTCAAGAAGCTTTTCATCAAACTATATATATATATATATATATATATATATATATATGTGTGTGTGTGTGTGTGTGTGTGTGTGTGTATCCAAACGTTTTTTGCATGAAATTCATGTACATTTCACAAAATATTTTGCATGAAATTCCGATTCGTGCCAGAGGCGATGTATAACATGTTATATATATATATATATATATATATATATATATATATATATATATATATATATATATATATATACAGCATATATACAAATAAGTACAGACGATCCTTAAAATTCCATTCGTTTATAATTTATTTCATGAATATCTGAAAATATTCAACTCTTCAGATCTAATTTTTTTTTTAATAAATAAAGTTAATTTGTTTAGACAATTGGAAGGTGAAAAGTAAAGGGAACAAATTTATATCATAAAAGGAAGAAAGAAAAAAGGAAAACATCAATATAAGGCTTTAAAAAAAATGATGGTGGAGAGAGAAATAAAGAGAGAGGTGGAAGACTGGGGAGGGAGAGATTGAAAGAAGGAGGACAGAAAAGAAAGAAAAGAAGGAAGAATTAAACATGAATCGATAGGCTGACCTAGAAATGATTTTTTCTTTACCGGTTGAACAAGTTAAAATACGGGTATCAGACATAAAATAAATACAATCGTGTGTATAATATTCATGTAATTTTCAATAATGAGCGTGACGAACAATGAATTTTTTTTCTGTATTTTGCATTTCTGCGAAAAGAAAGATTTACATTTTGGCCAGAATGTGTGTTGAAATTGTAGAAATTTTATTGATTCCGGCCGCTTCTGGCTAATCTATTAACAGCTTTGATTTTATTAACGAAAGCAGACAAGTTATATTTTGATGAGATTTTTGTTATTTGTTTTCTTCAAGGATAAGGTAAACGTATAAGTCATATTTATAGCCTCATTTGCGTATTACAATATTAGTACTCGAGGGCCATAGAAAGATATTAAATTGCATAAGTTGTAAAATAGATTATAAATACTTGTAGCCATTTATCGAAAAAAAAGAACTACTCTAAACTGACTTTCATTTTGGAACTAATCTATTAAATATCTTCAATACGGAATGAAGAGAAACTCAATTGACACGATACCACAAGCAGCTTTAGATTTACTCTCTAAGCGGCTCGAAAAAGATGCAATAAACGTGATTTGAATTTATGAAGCCCTAAACAGCAAAAATAACATTGTTATTGGCAGGAAATTTTATATTATACATTCATACCACAAAAACACGTCTCTGTCATCATAAGCCACATAGAATGCATTATTTGCCAAGCAAATTTAGAATATATACAGGGAGCGATGGATAAATTGTCGTCTAAATTCGCAGTTTTAACTGATGTATTTACTAAAAAATATTAAATAGTAAATTTATTCATTAATAGCGCGATTGGCTTCTACCACAGCCTACAGACGACTTCGAAATCTCTTACAACTGTCCTGGACGTTCTCCTTGTTGGTAAAAGTTGCCATAATCCTTGCCTTCAGTTGGTGAATGCTGCTATAATCATTGCCTTCAGTTCATCTTTTGTGTCACATGGGGATTTTGTTGGTCTGTTACTCAATTGTACCCCACAAATAATAATTAAAGAGGTTGAAAACTAGGGAGTTAGGTGGCTGAATTCTAAGGGTGATATAACCGCAGAAATTGTCTGCCAGCCATAACTAGGTTCTCCTGCTTGTGGGGTATGGTAGAGAGTACAGTTTCTACACATAGGAACTTCCAGCAATCAGTCTCTTGACCCAGAGGAGTACTACTTTCTCAAGGTACTTGATGTGGGCTTCCGTATTGAGTCTAAGGCCCTCACCAACAAATTCGAGAGTTCTTTTCATATCAGAACAATCAGAGTGAGTTTTCAGAGCTACCGTACCTTCATAATCGCCATTAGACTCATCCAATTGTTTCCGAATCATCTGCACTGTCCGAAGATCGATACATAAACACTCTGAAATGCACGTAATTGAAATTCCGGCGCGTATGTCAAACAGTGCAGCATAGCGTTTGAAATCTTCGAGAAGAAATTTCTTGTGTCATGTTGTTCTTTTACACGAAGACAGGGCCTAACAGACCCTATTTTACTGTGGAGACAAGAAAATGAAAAGCAGTCAACACGCATGCGCGAAAGTACAATTATAAAATGGCGAGAAGATATCCATAACAATCTTTATATATATATTACATATATGTTATCCTCCAAAAATATATATGTATACTAAATTATATATAAAAATATGTATACATATATATTAAAATGAAAACATATGTATACTAATATAGATATATATGCGTGTGTGTGTTTTATATATATATATATATATATATATATATATATATATATATATATATATATATATATATATATATATATATATATATATATATATATATATATATATATATATATATGTAGATATGTATATAAATGCATACATACATGTAACTTAAAAATGCTGTAGTTTTTTGCATATATATATATATATATATATATATATATATATATATATATATATATATATTTCATGAGTTCTTGTGGTAATAAAATAGTGGTCTATGTTTTATAAAATAAAATGTATACAAATAAAAATATACATTTTCCTCACTGTAGGAACAAATTGTGTATATATATATATATATATATATAGAGAGAGAGAGAGATAGATAGATAGATAGATAGATATGTATAGTTTGTTCCGACGGTGGGAAAAAATGTATATTCATTATTTGTATGCATTTCATCTCAGTTATTAAACATAGGGCAGTATTTTATTACTGCCAGCACTCATGCAACATATAAACACACACAAACACACACACACATATACATATATATATATATATATATATATATATATATATATATATATATATATATATATGAAAGAAGAAATTATGGTAGTTCAACGAGAGAAAAGTGTCTACATTAAAAAGTAGAGAGAAACCATAAATCTTTTGTTGTAATGTGGATTTTTTCAAATAAATATTATGCTTTATTATGGAAAATAAAGCATATTTTCTTTTAAAATACACGTTACAACCAAAATTGTTTTGCGGTTTCACGCTTTCTTTAATATATATATATATATATATATATATATATATATATATATATATATATATGTTAGGATCAAATAGGGATCAGAATTTAACAGAAAGTTGCGATAAAGAACAAACAGGAGACCCTTATCAGTCTACAATCTTTCACTTTCTTTAAAGCTTCATTCATAATGAGTTATGTGAAAAATAAGATTGAATTTCTGGTATAATGACATTTGAGTTGTTCGGTTTTCATTAGGCAGTCGTGTTTCACATACATTCCACTTGTCAAACAAACGATAGTATTATCTGTGGTGTTTTTTAGGTAAGCTCGGAATCCATATAATCTCTTGAAACTTCGGACTAATGACGTTTAAACTGGGGAACCAATTGACCAAAACGTATGCAATTAATACCTATCGATTCTATGCTGCAACAAACAATATATAAACATTTTTGAAATCATTTTACTCCAAACAAGGCAATGAAGCCACTGAAATGTGAGGGATTACCTAGAATGTGGGAATAAAATATCTTCTACCAAACGAGTTCGTGTAAATAGATGGCAGAACTGGTTAGAACTGATAAACAGAAGACGATTTACTAGCACATTTCTAAAAACATTTTTTTTCGGATTACATCTGTATTTTCGTTGTCCTGCTATTACCGAGAAGTAAAGAACAAAAACAAATCTATTTCTATTCCTGATGATGTCTGTATGAACAGACGAAAGCTTGTAAAAAACAAAACAAAAAAAAACCTTATGCAACTGGAATTTATAAACAGGGATCATATCATTCATATACAGGTTCGGGGTTAATGTACTTTATTAAATTTGTTTACGAAGATGTATTCTCGCCATTTAAATCATTAACTTCTATATATCTGTTTGTATCAATGATTCATGTAATGTAAATTGAACTGCACCACATACTTGATATATATATATATATATATATATATATATATATATATATATATATATTGTGGTAGGATCCACCTAATTTGCACAGTGGAGTACCGACCATATAAATATGGTTGATACCGGGAAGAGAGGGAGTAATCAAGAGATTCAACCAGAGACTCTGCCTGACTGCGACTCAGTCAACACATTCTCCAGGAACGGTCTTACCAGGAATATACAAAAGACTATATGTAAATATTGTGTACACTTTCTTGTTTCAATACATTTTGTTCTAAGTACATTTTGTGTTGCATTATTATTCCATGCATTATTCAAGTTTCAACATATATATATATATATATATATATATATATATATATATATGCCTGTTTGTTTCAAAACAACAGAAAAGGTACTACGATTAATCTTTTTTTATTTTTGTTGTGTTCGAACAAGTTTATTTAAAGTATTTATTAATTCCACTCCCTGAATGTTTTTTTTTTAATAATGCATTCTGAGTTATATGCCAACATTTAGAATATGACCCAATGATTCAAAACATGTGACGGCAATAGTACTGAAATAGCATCACGAATCAAATATGGGTTTCAACTTTTCGGATCATAACGTCTTGAGCTCCTGTCGCAGAATGCAACCCCTTTCAGCCTAAAACGGATGTAAATCCGCCTATCCGTACACGTGGACAATAGACAAACCCTCACAAAAAATCGCTTCAGGAAAAGAAACCGATAGAATTTTATTGGATCACTGGATTTAAACCGACGATGATCAACGCGTACGTATTTGGAGTATCGTATTTTCTTGGAAAAGTTTAGTGAAATTGAAAATATCTTATCGCCATATCAACTTCTAAAAGACCAGATGCGGTGACGTAGCACGACTGCTGTGGGTGTGAAATCATAATCCCTTTACCCGTTCCCTTCAAATTCGGGTGAGGCGAGGAAAAAGACGTAAATGAATTCGTTAGCTTTTCTTTTGACCAATGAAAACTTTGCCTTCGCATAGATTGACCAGCGAGCTGAGAAGAACACGGAAATAAATTCGCGAGAGCCACGTGAAATTGATTTCGATCAATGAAAATCTTGTCTTCGCAGAAAATAAACGTTGAGCTAACACGAAATAAAAGATATTAGCGAGGCCATGCGAAATTCGTTTTGAGCTAAAACGAGGAGAAATATTAAATTAATAAAAGAACAGTGGCTGAAACCAAGCGGAAAGGTTTAATTTCAGTCCACCACGTCTACCTTACGGTCAAATCACGCTGAAACACCGGTTCTCGTTCGATCACCGAAGTTAAGCAGCGTAGAGCCAGGTCAGTACTTAGATGGGGGACCGCTTGGGAACACCTGGTACTGTAAGCCCCAAAGTCCAACCCTTACCTCACAGTCGGTGGGGGTGTAAACGGTAGCGTCACAGCTATGCCGCCCGGAACTTCGTTCTGGTAGGGCCACCCAAGGCGGACAGGTCTGACACACACGCCGGCTAACAAGGGCTCTGGTGAAAATCCAAGGAGCGTCTGCATCGGTAACTGGCGGCTTCTGGTCGTTCCTGTCTCTGCGTCTGTGGGAACCCCGCGACAAGCAAGAACGTTATCCGAGTAGGCCTGGGTACCCTACTTCTGTAATTTATCCCAAGAATCTTCTTCTCATAACAGGAAGAAGCCGGCTCAATCTGCCCAGGGTGAATGCCGCATCAGTACAGTAGTACAGTACACCACGTCTACCGTTGACGCTTTCGTCAGTACAAAATTGCTCGCTGATTATATTATCGGCTTTTAACTGGCATTTCAAAGAACTTTCTTTCAACAATGAAAGAAAGTTAAACATTTCAAACTATCTCTCTTCGTCTACTTTTTGAATGTAGCCAACTTTTGTGAGCAACAAACACTCCTACCTTTATTTTAAAGACTTCTGAATATAATTTTGTGTCAGGTCATTTAATTTATTGTATGAAGATTTGCTCTTCATAAAAAATCGTTGAAACTGCGATTTTCAAAATTTTGTGATTAATTTTCATGAAACGAGCTGTTGACACTACTTCAAACGTGTAAATTCGTGAATAAATTCCTTTTCAGTATTTACATTAGTCGGACTATTGTCCTTATCTTTGTCGCCATATTTGTCACAATTTATTTCGATCACTGGGGTAGACTGTTCTAGTTCCACGTGTCATGTCTAATGGATGTCAGTTATCAGTTATCTCCTGCTAATTTCCCACTGCCTTAACCTGGTATTGAACTCACCTTCTTTGGGTCTGTCACTGGATCTAACCAACGCCTTTATCCACTGTGCCATGTAAGGCAGTGGAGAACTTTCAGAGGGAAAATTAGCAGGAGATAACAGATAACTGACGTCCATCAAACATGGCACGTAGAACTAGAACAGTCTACCCCAGTGATCAAAATAAAGGGTTCAGTTCGGAATTCCAACCACCTGAAGAAGGCCGGAGCGTACAACGGCCGAAACGTTGTGACAAATATGGTGACAAAGATGAGGACAATAGTCCGACTAATGTAAATACTGTACATAATACCTCATCTCAGAAATATAGATAAATTCCGTTTCTTTTGTTAAAATTACCCGTGTTTTTTCGTGTTACTATCATCATCCTTTGACCTTCTTGAAGTGGGTAAATCAACTTTTCATTTTAACCCCTAAGCCCCACGTTATATATCTTCATCGACGTGATAGCACATGTCGTCGATAATCAATACATTAACTATTGTTGAGAATTTCCTCGGATTTTCTACTTTATGAAAAGCATGCTCTGGAGCCTTGCTTAACGTTTCGACATTTGATGCAACTGTCACATTTGTGTTCCACTAATTTTCACAATAATCCTCGCCTTGATATGGGCAAAGCATTTCACTATCCCAGGGGCCCAAAGATCTACACGAGTGATAGTATTACTACTGGCGGTCCAACTAGACTAGTAAGGTCGGAAAGGAGATATAAGTCTTCTTCTTCTTCTTCTTCTTCTTCTTCTTCTTCTCCTCCTCCTCCTCCTCCTTCTTCTTCTTCTTCTTCTTCTTCTTCTTCTTCTTCTTCTTCTTCTTCTCCTCCTCCTCCTCCTTCTCCTTCTTCTTCTTCTTCTTTTTCTTCTTTGGATTCTTCTAATTTGGATTCTTCGTCTTCTTCTTTGGATTCTTCTTCTTCTTCTTTGGATTCTTCTTTGGATTCTTCTTCTTTGGATTCTTCTTCTTCTTCTTTGGATTCTTTGGATTCTTCTTCTTCTTCTTTGGATTCTTTGGATTCTTCTTCTTCTTCTTCTTTGGATTCTTCGTCTTTCGATTCTTCTTCTTGGATTCTTCTTTTTTGGATTCTTCTTCTTCTTCTTCTTCTTCTTCTTTGGATTCTTCTTCTTTCGATACTTCTTCTTGGATTCTTCTTCTTTGGATTCTTCTTCTTCTTCTTTGGATTCTTCTTCTTCTTCTTTGGATTCTTCTTTGGATTCTTCTTCTTTGGATTCTTCTTCTTCTTCTTTGGATTCTTTGGATTCTTTATCTTCTTCTTCTTTGGATTCTTCTTCTTTCGATTCTTCTTCTTGGATTCTTCTTCTTCTTCTTCTTCTTTGGATTCTTCTTCTTTGGATTCTTCTTCTTCTTCTTTGGATTCTTCTTCTTCTTCTTTGGATTCTTCTTTGGATTCTTCTTCTTTGGATTCTTCTTCTTCTTCTTTGGATTCTTTAGATACTTCTTCTTCTTCTTCTTTGGATTCTTTGGATTCTTCTTTTTCTTCTTCTTTGGATTCTTCTTCTTTCGATTCTTCTTCTTGGATTATTCTTCTTCTTTGGATTCTTTGGATTCTTCTTCTTCTTTCGATTCTTCTTCTTGGATTCTTCTTCTTTGGATTCTTCTTCTTCTTCTTTGGATTCTTTTTCTTCTTCTTTGGATTCTTTGGATTCTTCTTCTTCTTCTTCTTTGGATTCTTCATCTTTCGATTCTTCTTCTTGGATTCTTCTTCTTTGGATGCTTCTTCTTCTTCTTTGGATTCTTCTTTGGATTCTTCTTCTTTGGATTCTTCTTTGGATTCTTCTTCATTGGATTCTTCTTCTTCTTTGGATTCTTCTTTGGATTCTTCTTCTTTGGATTCTTCTTCTTCTTCTTCTTCTACTTCTTCTTCTTCTTCTTTGGATTCTTCTTTGGATTCTTCTTCTTTGGATTCTTCTTCTTCTTTGGATTCTTTGGATTCTTCTTCTTCTTTGGATTCTTCTTCTTGGATTCTTCTTCTTTGGATTCTTCTTCTTCTTCTTTGGATTCTTCTTCTTCTTCTTTGGATTCTTCTTTGGATTCTTTTCTTTGGATTCTTCTTCTTCTTCTTCTTTGGATTCTTCTTTGGATTCTTCTTTGGATTCTTCTTTGGATTCTTCTTCTTTGGATTCTTCTTCTTCTTTGGATTCTTCTTTGGATTCTTCTTCTTTGGATTCTTCTTCTTCTTTGGATTCTTCTTTGGATTCTTCTTCTTTGGATTCTTCTTCTTCTTTGGATTCTTCTTCTTGGATTCTTCTTCTTTGGATTCTTCTTCTTCTTTGGATTCTTCTTTGGATTCTTCTTCTTCTTTGGATTCTTCTTTGGATTCTTCTTCTTTGGATTCTTCTTCTTTGGATTCTTCTTCTTGGATTCTTCTTCTTTGGATTCTACTTCTTCTTCTTTGGATTCTTCTTCTTTGGATTCTTCTTTGGATTCTTCTTCTTTGGATTCTTCTTCTTTGGATTCTTCTTCTTCTTTGGATTCTTCTTTGGATTCTTCTTCTTTGGATTCTTCTTCTTTGGATTCTTCTTCTTCTTCTTTTTTGGATACTTCTTCTTTGGATTCTTCTTTGGATTCTTCTTCTTTGGATTCTTCTTCTTTTTTGGATTCTTCTTTGGATTCTTCTCTTTTGGATTCTTTGGATTCTTTGGATTCTTCTTCTTTGGATTCTTCTTCTTGGATTCTTCTTCTTTGGATTCTTCTTCTTCTTCTTTGGATTCTTCTTTGGATTCTTCTTCTTTGGATTCTTCTTCTTCTTTGGATTCTTCTTTGGATTCTTCTTCTTTGGATTCTTCTTCTTTGGATTCTTCTTCTTCTTCTTCTTTGGATTCTTCTTCTTTGGATTCTTCTTTGGATTCTTCTTCTTTGGATTCTTCTTCTTTGGATTCTTCTTCTTCTTTGGATTCTTCTTTGGATTCTTCTTCTTTGGATTCTTCTTCTTTGGATTCTTCTTCTTCTTCTTTGGATTCTTCTTCTTTGGATTCTTCTTCTTTGGATTCTTCTTCTTCTTTGGATTCTTCTTGGGATTCTTCTTCTTTGGATTCTTCTTCTTCTTTGGATTCTTTGGATTCTTCTTCTTCTTTGGATTCTTCTTTTTGGATTCTTCTTCTTCTTTGGATTCTTCTTTGGATTCTTCTTCTTTGGATTCTTCTTCTTTGGATTCTTCTTCTTCTTCTTTGGATTCTTCTTCTTCTTTGGATTCTTCTTCTTGGATTCTTCTTCTTTGGATTCTTCTTCTTCTTTGGATTCTTCTTTGGATTCTTCTTCTTTGGATTCTTCTTCTTTGGATTCTTTTTCTTCTTCTTCTTTGGATTCTTCTTCTTTGGATTCTTTTCTTCTTCTTCTTTGGTTCTTCTTCTTCTTCTTTGGATTCTTCTTCTTGGATTCTTCTTCTTTGGATTCTTCTTTCTTCTTCTTTGGATTCTTCTTCTTCTTCTTCTTCTTCTTCTTTGGATTCTTCTTCTTTGGATTCTTCTTCTTGGATTCTTCTTCTTCTTCTTCTTTGGATTCTTCTTCTTCTTTGGATTCTTCTTCTTGGATTCTTCTTCTTTGGATTCTTCTTCTTCTTTTGGATTCTTCTTCTTTGGATTCTTCTTCTTTTCTTTGGATTCTTCTTCTTCTTCTTCTTCTTTGGATTCTTCTTTGGATTCTTCTTCTTTGGATTCTTCTTTGGATTCTTCTTCTTCTTTGGATTCTTCTTCTTCTTCTTCTTTGGATTCTTCTTCTTTGGATTCTTCTTTTGGATTCTTCTTCTTTGGTTCTTCTTCTTCTTCTTCTTCTTTGGATTCTTCTTCTTTGGATTCTTCTTCTTTGGATTCTTCTTCTTCTTCTTCTTTGGATTCTTCTTTGGATTCTTCTTCTTTGGATTCTTCTTCTTCTTTTGGATTCTTTGGATTCTTCTTCTTCTTTGGATTCTTCTTTGGATTCTTCTTCTTCTTTGGATTCTTTCTTCATCTTCTTCTTTGGATTCTTCTTTGGATTCTTCTTCTTTGGATTCTTCTTCTTCTTCTTTGGATTCTTCTTTGGATTCTTCTTCTTTTTCTTCTTCTTCTTCTTCTTTGGATTCTTCTTCTTTGGATTCTTCTTTGGATTCTTCTTCTTCTTCTTCTTCTTCTTCTTTGGATTCTTTTGGATTCTTCTTTGGATTCTTCTTCTTTGGATTCTTCTTCTTCTTCTTCTTTGGATTCTTCTTCTCTTTGGATTCTTCTTCTTTGGATTCTTTCTTCTTCTTTGGATTCTTCTTCTTCTTCTTTTGGATTCTTCTTCTTCTTTGGTTTCTTCTTCTTTGGATTCTTCTTCTTCTTCTTTCTTCTTCTTTGGATTCTTTTCTTCTTTGGATTCTTCTTTTGGATTCTTCTTCTTTGGATTCTTCTTCTTTGGATTCTTCTTCTTCTTCTTTGGATTCTTCTTCTTCTTCTTTGGATTCTTCTTCTTTGGATTCTTCTTTGGATTCTTCTTTTTTGGATTCTTCTTCTTCTTTGGATTCTTCTTTGATTCTTCTTCTTCTTTGGATTTTTTGGATTCTTCTTCTTTGGATTCTTCTTCTTCTTTGGATTCTTCTTCTTTGGATTCTTCTTCTTTCTTCTTGGATTCTTCTTCTTTGGATTCTTCTTCTTCTTCTTCTTTGGATTCTTCTTCTTTGGATTCTTCTTCTTTGGATTCTTCTTCTTCTTCTTCTTGGATTCTTCTTCTTTTCTTTGGATTCTTCTTCTTCTTTGGATTCTTTGGATTCTTCTTCTTCTTTGGATTCTTCTTCTTGGATTCTTCTTCTTTGGATTCTTCTTCTTCTTCTTCTTTGGATTCTTCTTTTGGATTCTTCTTCTTTGGATTCTTCTTCTTTGGATTCTTCTTCTTCTTCTTCTTTGGATTCTTCTTCTTTGGATTCTTCTTCTTCTTTGGATTCTTCTTCTTCTTCTTTGGATTCTTCTTGGATTCTTCTTCTTCTTTCTTCTTCTCCTTTGGATTCTTCTTTGGATTCTTCTTCTTCTTCTTTGGATTCTTCTTCTTGGATTCTTCTTCTTTTTGGATTCTTCTTCTTCTTCTTCTTTGGATTCTTCTTTGGATTCTTCTTCTTTGGATTCTTCTTCTTT
The DNA here is from genome assembly GCA_903632075.3 of Acanthosepion pharaonis. Lineage (NCBI taxonomy): Eukaryota > Metazoa > Mollusca > Cephalopoda > Sepiida > Sepiidae > Acanthosepion > Acanthosepion pharaonis. The sequence goes on from CAHIKZ030001868.1 coordinate 3,351,511, forward strand.
GGATTCTTCTTCTTCTTCTTTGGATTCTTCTTCTTTGGATTCTTCTTTGGATTCTTCTTCTTTGGATTCTTCTTCTTCTTTGGATTCTTCTTTGGATTCTTCTTCTTTGGATTCTTCTTCTTCTTTGGATTCTTCTTCTTCTTCTTTGGATTCTTCTTTGGATTCTTCTTCTTTGGATTCTTCTTCTTCTTTGGATTCTTTGGATTCTTCTTCTTCTTTGGATTCTTCTTCTTGGATTCTTCTTCTTTGGATTCTTCTTCTTCTTTGGATTCTTCTTTGGATTCTTCTTCTTTGGATTCTTCTTCTTTGGATTCTTCTTCTTCTTCTTCTTTGGATTCTTCTTCTTTGGATTCTTCTTCTTCTTTGGATTCTTCTTTGGAATTCTTCTTCTTTGGATTCTTCTTCTTCTTTCTCTTTTCTTTGGATTCTTCTTCTTCTTCTTCTTTGGATTCTTCTTCTTTGGATTCTTCTTCTTTGGATTCTTCTTCTTCTTTGGATTCTTCTTCTTTTTGGATTCTTCTTTTGGATTCTTCTTTGGATTCTTCTTCTTTGGATTCTTCTTCTTTGGATTCTTCTTCTTCTTTGGATTCTTCTTTGGATTCTTCTTCTTCTTCTTCTTCTTCTTTCTTCTTCTTTTGGATTCTTCTTCTTTGGATTCTTCTTCTTTGGATTCTTCTTCTTTCTTCTTTTTGGATTCTTCTTCTTTGGATTCTTCTTCTTCTTTTCTTCTTCTTCTTTGGATTCTTCTTCTTTGGATTCTTCTTCTTTGGATTCTTTTTCTTCTTCTTCTTCTTTGGATTCTTCTTCTTTGGATTTTCTTCTTTGGATTCTTCTTCTTTTTGGATTCTTCTTTGGATTCTTCTTCTTCTTTCTTCTTCTTTGGATTCTTCTTCTTTGGATTCTTTCTTTGGATTCTTCTTCTTCTTTGGATTCTTCTTCTTTTTGGATTCTTTGGATTCTTCTTCTTTGGGTTCTTCTTCTTCTTTGATTCTTCTTCTTCTTCTTTGGATTCTTCTTCTTTGGATTCTTTGGATTCTTCTTCTTCTTCTTCTTCTTCTTCTTCTTCTTCTTTGGATTCTTCTTTGGATTCTTCTTCTTTTGGTTCTTCTTCTTTTCTTCTTCTTCTTCTTCTTTGGATTCTTCTTCTTTGGATTCTTCTTCTTCTTTGGATTTCTTCTTCTTGGATTCTTCTTCTTTGGATTCTTCTTCTTCTTTGGATTCTTCTTCTTTGGATTCTTCTTTGGATTCTTTTTCTTTGGATTCTTCTTCTTCTTTTGATTCTTCTTTGGATTCTTCTTCTTTGGATTCTTCTTCTTTGGATTCTTCTTCTTCTTCTTCTTTGGATTCTTTTTCTTTGGATTCTTCTTTGGATTCTTCTTTGGATTCTTCTTCTTCTTTGGATTCTTCTTTGGATTCTTCTTCTTTGGATTCTTCTTTGGATTCTTCTTCTTTGGATTCTTCTTCTTCTTTGGATTCTTTGGATTCTTCTTCTTTGGATTCTTCTTCTTGGATTCTTCTTCTTTGGATTCTTCATCGTCTTCTTTGGATTCTTCTTTGGATTCTTCTTCTTTGGATTCTTCTTCTTCTTCTTTGGATTCTTCTTCTTGGATTCTTCTTCTTTGGATTCTTCTTCTTCTTCTTTGGATTCTTCTTCTTCTTCTTTGGATTCTTCTTCTTGGATTCTTCTTCTTTGGATTCTTCTTCTTCTTCTTTGGATTCTTCTTTGGATTCTTCTTCTTTGGATTCTTCTTCTTCTTCTTTGGATTCTTTTTCTTGGATTCTTCTTCTTTGGATTCTTCTTCTTCTTCTTTGGATTCTTCTTCTTCTTCTTTGGATTCTTTGGATACTTCTTCTTCTTCTTTGCATTCTTCTTCTTTCGATTCTTCTTCTTGGATTCTTCTTCTTTCGATTTATCTTTTTCTTCTTTGGATTCTTCTTCTTCTTCTTTGGATTCTTCTTCTTTCGATTCTTCTTCTTGGATTCTTCTTCTTTGGATTCTTCTTCTTCTTTGGATTCTTTGGATTCTTCTTCTTTCGATTCTTCTTCTTGGATTCTTCTTCTTTGGATTCTTCTTCTTCTTCTTTGGATTCTTCTTCTTTGGATTCTTCTTCTTGGATTCTTCTTCTTTCGATTCTTCTTCTTTCGATTCTTCTTCTTGGATTCTTCTTCTTTGGATTCTTCTTCTTCTTCTTTGGATTCTTCTTCTTCTTCTTTGGATTCTTCTTCTTTGGATTCTTCTTCTTCTTCTTTGGATTCTTCTTCTTCTTCTTTGGATTCTTCTTCTTTCGATTCTTCTTCTTGGATTCTTCTTCTTTGGATTCTTCTTCTTCTTTGGATTCTTTGGATTCTTCTTCTTCTTCTTTGGATTCTTCTTCTTTCGATTCTTCTTCTTGGATTCTTCTTCTTTGGATTCTTCTTCTTCTTCTTTGGATTCTTCTTCTTCTTCTTTGGATTCTTCTTCTTTCGATTCTTCTTCTTGGATTCTTCTTCTTTGGATTCTTCTTCTTCTTCTTTGGATTCTTCTTCTTCTTCTTTGGATTCTTTGGATTCTTCTTCTTCTTCTTTGGATTCTTCTTCTTCTTCTTTCGATTCTTCTTCTTGGATTCTTCTTCTTTGGATTCTTCTTCTTCTTCTTCTTTGTTCTTCTTTCTTCTTTGGATTCTTCTTCTTTGGATTCTTCTTCTTCTTCTTTGGATTCTTCTTCTTGGATTCTTCTTCTTTGGATTCTTCTTCTTCTTCTTTGGATTCTTCTTCTTCTTCTTTGGATTCTTTGGATACTTCTTCTTCTTCTTTGGATTCTTCTTCTTTCGATTCTTCTTCTTGGATTCTTCTTCTTTCGATTCTTCTTTTTCTTCTTTGGATTCTTCTTCTTCTTCTTTGGATTCTTCTTCTTTCGATTCTTCTTCTTGGATTCTTCTTCTTTGGATTCTTCTTCTTCTTTGGATTCTTTGGATTCTTCTTCTTTCGATTCTTCTTCTTGGATTCTTCTTCTTTGGATTCTTCTTCTTCTTCTTTGGATTCTTCTTCTTTGGATTCTTCTTCTTGGATTCTTCTTCTTTCGATTCTTCTTCTTTTGATTCTTCTTCCTGGATTCTTCTTCTTTGGATTCTTCTTCTTCTTCTTTGGATTCTTCTTCTTCTTCTTTGGATTCTTCTTCTTTGGATTCTTCTTCTTCTTTGGATACTTCTTCTTCTTCTTTGGATTCTTCTTCTTTCGATTCTTCTTCTTGGATTCTTCTTCTTTGGATTCTTCTTCTTCTTCTTTGGATTCTTCTTCTTCTTCTTTGGATTCTTCTTCTTTCGATTCTTCTTCTTGGATTCTTCTTCTTTGGATTCTTCTTCTTCTTCTTTGGATTCTTCTTCTTCTTCTTTGGATTCTTTGGATTCTTCTTCTTCTTCTTCTTTGGATTCTTCTTCTTTCGATTCTTCTTCTTGGATTCTTCTTCTTTGGATTCTTCTTCTTCTTCTTTGGTTTCTTCGTCTTCTTCTTTGTATTCTTCTTCTTTCGATTCTTCTTCTTGGATTCTTCTTCTTTGGATTCTTCTTCTTCTTTGGATTCTTTGGATTCTTCTTCTTCTTCTTCTTTGGATTCTTCTTCTTTCGATTCTTCTTCTTGGATTCTTCTTCTTTCGATTCTTCTTCTTTGGATTCTTCTTCTTTCGATTCTTTTTCTTGGATTCTTCTTCTTTGGATTCTTCTTCTTCTTCTTTGGATTCTTCTTCTTTCGATTCTTCTTCTTGGATTCTTCTTCTTTCGATTCTTCTTCTTTGGATTCTTCTTTGGATTCTTCTTCTTTGGATTCTTCTTCTTCTTTGGATTCTTCTTCTTCTTCTTTGGATTCTTCTTCTTCTTCTTTGGATTCTTCTTCTTTGGATTCTTCTTCTTCTTCTTTGGATTCTTCTTCTTCTTCTTTGGATTCTTCTTCTTTCGATTCTTCTTCTTGGATTCTTCTTCTTTTGGATTCTTCTTCTTCTTTGGATTCTTTGGATTCTTCTTCTTCTTCTTCTTTGGATTCTTCTTCTTTCGATTCTTCTTCTTGGATTCTTCTTCTTTGGATTCTTCTTCTTCTTCTTTGGATTCTTCTTCTTCTTCTTTGGATTCTTCTTCTTTCGATTCTTCTTCTTGGATTCTTCTTCTTTGGATTCTTCTTCTTCTTCTTTGGATTCTTTTTCTTCTTCTTTGGATTCTTTGGATTCTTCTTCTTCTTCTTCTTTGGATTCTTCTTCTTTCGATACTTCTTCTTGGATTCTTCTTCTTTGGATTCTTCTTCTTCTTCTTTGGATTCTTCTTCTTCTTCTTTGGATTCTTCTTCTTTGGATTCTTCTTCTTGGATTCTTCTTCTTTGGATTCTTCTTCTTCTTTGGATTCTTTGGATTCTTCTTCTTCTTCTTTGGATTCTTCTTCTTTCGATTCTTCTTCTTGGATTCTTCTTCTTTGGCTTCTACTTCTTCTTCTTTGGATTCTTCTTCTTCTTCTTTGGTTTCTTCTTCTTTGGATTCTTCTTCTTGGATTCTTCTTCTTTGGATTCTTCTTCTTCTTTGGATTCTTTGGATTCTTCTTCTTCTTCTTCTTTGGATTCTTCTTCTTTCGATTCTTCTTCTTTGGATTCTTCTTCTTCTTCTTCTTTGGATTCTTCTTCTTTGGATTCTTCTTCTTCTTCTTTGGATTCTTCTTCTTCTTCTTCTTTGGATTCTTCTTTGGATTCTTCTTCTTTGGATTCTTCTTCTTCTTCTTTGGATTCTTCTTCTTTGGATTCTTCTTATTCAGCTTTTATTTCTTTTTCTTTTTCTTCTTCTTCCTCTTCTTTAAATCGTCTTTCTTCTTCACCTTTAAGTTATTCTTCTTGTCCTTCTTCTTTTTCTTCAGCTTTTATTTCTTTTTATTTTTCTTCTTCTTCAGCTTCAGCTTTAACTTATCTTTCCCTTTCAGCTATAAGTTATTCTTCTCCTTCTTCTTTAACTTCAGCTTTTATTGCTACTTCTTCTTCTTCTTCTTCTTCTTCTTCTTCTTCTTCTTCTTCTTCTTCAGCTATTAATTCTTCTTCTTCAGCTTTTATTTCTTCTTCTTTTTCTTCTTCTTCTTCAGCTATTAATTCTTCTTCTTCAGCTCTTATTTCTTCTTCTTCTTCAGCTTTTAATTATTCTTCTCCTTCAGTTTTTAATTCTTCCTCCTCTTCTTCTTCTTGTTCAGCGCTTATTTTCTTCTCTTCTCTTATTCACAATTTATTCCTCCCTCCCTCTTCAGCGTCTTTATATCCAGCGCTTTCTCATCATATTTATTCTTTTCTTTCTTTATTTCTTCTTCATACCCCTGAAACATGGCTTTCATATGTTTCTTGATTCTCACATATACTATTTCCTTCGAGCATATTACCTCTTTCTTTTAACGTGTTTTCTCCTTGTATCATCATTTCTTCTTCTTCTTCTTCTTCTTCTTCTTCTTCTTCTTCTTCTTCTTCTTCTTTATCTTCTTCACTTTCCGTTGCCTCTCTTTGCTATTTCTATAAATACTTCCATGGGAATATTTTGGATGAGCTCTTCGCTATGGTGTATTTAGAATCTAGACTGGCGACAAAGTCTCACCAAGTTACGCTGGTGCTGGCTAAATGTAACCGCAAACTCTATGCTAACAGATTACTTTTTCGAACTTCATGCTTGTTTAACTCCCTTCCAGCCAACCGTAATCTGGAAACATTTAAATACAGTGTCAATGGCTATCTACTGACTTCTCTTCCTCTGTTTCCGATCCCTAGCAATTGTACCTGCTTCTAACTCTTCTCGCCGAGTAACCCCTTGGGTCTCCGTGGCAGGACCCACCAGGCTAGAAAGGTGGGAAAGGATGGGGTCAGACTAAATAAGAATCCAAAGTAGGAAAAGTTGCACTATCGAGATATGGCTGATTCGTTCAAGGTCACAATCTGATTTGCAGCTTACGGTCAACAGTGAATCACGTACAATGCTGGAAGAGTTTTACAGCTTCGACAGAGTTTTTAAGACTTGTCTAAACACACTGGTAACGGTCTGTCCGTGTGTGACGTAAAGCCGCATGGAAATATTACAGGTCCTATTTATCTCACCGGTTATGGGGCGTGCTCATACCAATTTCTTGCAGTTTCCTTCCTGTAAAACTTGCATAATTGCCAGTGCAGTGCTGAGCTTTATATTCTGTGGGTGCTAATACCGTTCACCCAGATAAAAGATGGTCAATTATTAGTGGATGTTAATCACAGAATCTACATTTCAGGTTAATACAATTTTTCAGTACGTGTGTTTAGTATTTTCTAGTCAGCAAGCATTGGTCTTGTGCAGCAAAAATATATTATTATTATTATATTATTATTATTATTATTATTATTATTATTATTATTATTATTATTATTGGGGTGATAAACATATTATTAAGCCGAAAAAAAACCTCGAACAACAAGTGAAAATTTGGAATATTCCTGCTTTCGATTTCGACAGCTTTAAACTAATGACGACTTTTTTGTAATATAGAAACAATAAAATTGTTTCAATCTTTAGTTGATGAGCCGTTGGCATGAAATTTCAATGGCTCTAAAATCATTTTCCTCTCTACTTTCACTTTCATTTTCAGTTTAGGTTTCTTTTTTTTTTATTTAGCTCTCATCCGTCTGTTTCTGTTTTAATGAGATTTTCCCGCCACTGTTTACACGATTTGAATAAATCGCTCAGAGCCTGATTGCTATTAATGTGATTTTATTACAACGACAAATCTAAACAAGCTGATGGCCAAGACAGCCATGAACGCAGTGAACGTGAAGACGACGATGACGGGAAAGTATCAGTCACGTGGTTAACCTCTTAACGCCGATATTGATCTGTATTTAAAATATCCTTACCAACGCAAAATTTAAACTGCGCGTACTTTTGCAGCATTTGAATACGGGGGTAGCTGCGTTCTAATAAGAATCAAATTTCTTATTTGAAGCATAGTTATGCTAGATTTTATTGTAATTTTTTAAAATTTTATTTCTATGTGGAGATTAAATCCGAATTATGTTGAAACACCGGTTCTCTTACAATAACCGAAGTTAAGCAACGTCGAGCCTGGTCATTACCTAGATGGGTGACCGCCTGGAAATACCAGGTGCAAAGGATAACGACTTGGAATTGTAAGTTGGTCAACCCGAGTTCCAATTCCAGTCGCTTTCATTACATTCTTGTACACGTAAATAATCTTAGAAATATTATAAATCCATCTCTTCTCCTAGGTATTAGTTAAATAGTAGAATTTGTATCAGTAAGTCATTATTATTTTTTTTAAATTTCAAAAAAGTTTTCTGGCTTTAACTAAACTGCAAACGGTTGGAAAGACGTAAAATAAAAACAAATCAAAAATAGTTTTAGTTGTTTTAAACATTAGAACATGTGAAGCATAATTAATTATTAAGTTTTTACCAAACTTTCTTCTATTTATTTTTTTTTAAATCTAAAAAATAAAATTTAAAGTTTTTAATTTTTATTTCATTTTTTAAATTTTAATTATTGTTAAGTTTTTACCAAATTTTCTCCTATCTAATTTTTTTTTTTTAATATATATATATATATATATATATATATATATATATATATATATATATATATATATATATATAATTTAAAAAAAATTAATTGCATTTTTTTTTTTTTTTTTTTTTTTCATTCTTGTTACGTTTTTACCAAACTTTCTCCTATTATTTTTTTTAAATCGTTTGTATTAGGTTTATACTTTTTGTATAAATTTCAATGATTAAGTGACGTTAATCCTTCTTAATTTTGTATTTGCTTTTCTTTCATCTTATTTTTATTGCAGTTAAATCTATTAAAAATAACCCGAATTTGCTTGAATTTTTAAGTAAATATTGTCAATTATTATTAACTTTTCATATGTTTAATAGTTTTTCATTAATGTTATTTCTCTTACTTTTACCATTAGGATAATAGACTTAAGTTGTTAAATTCTTTCGATGAAGTATTTTAATTATTATTAATTTTTCATACGTTTAATAGTTTTTCATTAATGTTATTTCTCTTAGTTTTACCACTACGATAATAGAATTAAGTTGTTAAATTCTTTCGATGAAGTATTGCTAATTGTTATTACCTTTTCATACGTTTAATAGTTTTTCATTAATGTTAATTCTCTTACTTTTAAGATTAGGATAATAGACTTAAATTATTAAATTCTTTCGATAGATTATTGTTAATTATTATTAATTTTTATTCAGTATTTGTATATCCTATTTCTCTTGACTTTAACTTAAGTAGTAATAGTTTTAAATTGTTTGAAGTTCTGAGGTTTTGTCAATTATTAATATAAGGTTCGTTTAGCTCTCATCTTATTTATCATAAACATCCAAACATTTTAGATTGACTGATGCTTAATAAATATTATCTGATATTGTGTGATTAAATACAAATATTTATTTTTATATACATGCCTAGTCATCATGACTTGGTGACAGTAACGCGCAGAGGGCGCGATGGCCCTGGGCATCTATATCGGAAGGACAATCAATCAAAGAGGGAAATAAAAATTTAGTTTATACTTAATTTGAATAAAGTGTTTATTTCAGGTTTCATTTGTTTTAACTTATTAAAATGTCTTCAGTGTCGCAATTAGGGCATACAATCAAGAAGCTGGGCCAGGACACCAAAAATATATGCATCTGTTTCTTTCTTTCTTTCTTTCTTTCTTTCTTTCTTTCTATTATACCGTGTGTATATATGTATGCATATATTTCAGTATGCACAATATATTTTCGTTTGTATATATGGATATATTTTAATCTATCTGTCTATCATATCGTGTGTATATATGTATGCATATATTTCCGTATGCACAATATATTTTCCTTTGTATATATTCCTATCTATCTATCTGTCTATCTATCTATCATATCGTGTGTATATATGTATGCATATATTTCAGTATGCACAATATATTTTCGTTTGTATATATGTATATATTTCAATCTATCTATCATATCGTGTGTATATATGTATGCATATATTTCAGTATGCACAATATATTTTCGTTTGCATATATGTATATATTTCAATCTATCTATCTATCTATCTATCTATCTATCTATCTATCTATCTATCTATAATTCCGTGCGTATCTTTTTCAGTCTGCACAATATATTTTTGTTTGCATGTATACAGTAATGCTCAGAAGGTGGGTAAATTTTTATTTCACTTTTGTATTAGATGCCCCCCCCCACTCTCAATCAAAATTAAATTAAATTATTAGTTTATATTAAATTTGAATATTTTTTTTATTTTAGCTTTCATCTGTTTTTACATACTTAAAAACTCTCCCCTTCTGACATTTCTCGGTACTAATCCCTACAGGCCCCTCCCCAACTTGAGTCTTAGGAACATACAAACTAAGGAGTTGGCCCCGGGCATCAACAAATTTCCAGGCCAAAATCATCAAAATGTTCGATAATGATCTAAGCAATGGGACTATTCAAAATGGTTGAAATATAAATAGTTTTAATTTGTCTATATTTCGTAGATGAATTGTTGTCAGTTATCATCAATTCTAACGTGTTTAATACATCGTATTTCTCTTGCTTTCACACGTATTAGTAATAGATTTAAGATGTCAGAACCTCTTAGATAAATCATTGTTCATTTTTGCTAGTTTTTTAATTATTTCTTTTGGTTTCACCCCGAGCAATAATGGTCTTAATTTATTCGAATGTCTTAGATAAGACATTGTCCATTCTTAGCTATTTTTTTGTAATATTTATTTAATTTGGCATTTGCCTATATTTTTGAGATGAGGTATTATGTACACTATTTACTTTTTAATTTGTTGTCATATTTATCACAACGTTTCTGGCGTTGTACGTTCCGGCCTTCTTCAGATGGTTGGAATGTGGAACTAAACCCTTTTTTTTCGCACGCTGGGGTAGAGTGTTCTAGTTCCACGTGCCATGTCTAATGGATGTCAGTTATCATTTATTTCCTGTTATTCCCGTCTCCAAGTTCTCCACCGCCTTAACCAGGTATTGAACTTTAGGTCCAGTACACTGGATCTAACTAACGTCTTTATCCACTGTGCCAGGTGTCCTTGAGGAAATAGAACAGTCTATCCCAGCAAGCGAAATAAAAGACTCAGTTCGACATTCCAGCGTCCTGAAGTAGGGCGGAGCGTACAATGACCGAAACGTTATTTCATTTGATTTTGATTTTGCATATAGTACTAATAGTCTTAATGTTTCGGAATTTTTTAGACGAAGCCTTGCCATTTATTAATTTTTTTTTTTTACTAATTTCCTTTCATTAGTTTCTATTGATGTTATACTGATATTATATTATATATACATATATATTACATATTGATGTTATATGTGTTGTTTGAATTTTTTCGGAGAAGTGCTAGTTAATATTGTCTTTTCATTAGTCAAATTTTATGTTATTTGGCTTATTTTTACACCAAAATCTATACAAGTAAACTTCTTTAATTTTTTTTTTTTAAGGCCTCGTCCGTCTTAGGTATGACGATAAACTACATACGCGTCCTGGGCAAGACGTTAAACTACGTCCGACTGCAAGGCCACTGATCAGGAAGTTTGGAGGAGCGAATATTACCAGCAATAGATTTTAAGAGAAAAAATATTACCAGCAATACATTTTTGGCAAAAAAAAAAATATTACAAGCAATAAAAAATTTTGTCGGCATTAAATAAACCCATTGAGGTTAATATGCCGTAAAAAAAAACAAAAAAAAAAACAAACCAAACATAAAACCTGGTCAATTAATTATTTATAATTGATATTAATTTACTTTTAATAATTTTGACCCTATAAAGGCACAAGAGCCCCACAAGCTAGAGAATTACTGAAAGAGCTTATAGTGTGAATGTTAACAGTTAGAGATAGGGAGCGCAGCCTATGAGGGTATGTGGGAAAGGTAACAGTCAAGCATTGATTAGAAGAGCTTAAGTCTATAGCGGTTGGGGAAGCAACCTCTTGGGAGCTAGTTCTTCAAAAAATTGGTTCGGTGAAAGAAGTTACCACAATATTATGTACTTATTACGAATGGAAAACGAATGGTGTGGTGAGCCTCAGTGTTAGGGTTAGGTCTCAACTGCGATGGTGAGAGTTGGTAGAAATAAAGTATGTGACTTGTCTGTACATTTCTCATCAAAATAGCAATATAATGGCGATAGGCTATCAATGTTTTGTCGGTGGGAAAATGGCTTTAGTTTGGAAAATGATCAATCATCCACAATGCTGCTAATTAGTAATAGTCTTAAATTATTTAATTTTTCTATCATAAAGCATACTAAAAAATGATTGATTCTTAATAGCATTTGTTCCACGTTATTTCTCTTGCTGTTAGTAATCGACTTAAGTTTTTTAGTTGCGTTGATTAACAATTATCCTTTATTAATTACGACTAGAAGAATTGTTCTTACATTCCAGAATATATCCCGGCTTTGAGTAAGCCACAAAGGCTTGATAACCCGTAAAATAAAACAAATCAATCAAAAACATTGTTTTTATAACTAGTAGCCATAACCTAAATTTGTCTGAAATTCGTAGATGAAGCTTTGTGAAACTGTTTACAATGCTTCGTAAAATGACTAGAAGAAGAATAACGGTATATAAAGGGTTAAGTCCCTGGGTAGGGACTTCTCGCCCGGAAAGGATAGACAAAAGCCGCAAGGGCGTTTTCCAGCAACAAACAAACAAACAACAGCAATAATAGGGGTCTGGAAAGTAAGTACTCTAAACCAATGCGGTCAGCTTGAAAACGTCAAGCAATGGATGGTTAAATATCAGCGTTGTAGCGGGCGCGGAACTAGGTGAGGAAGTAATGGAGATTTAGTCAGCGACTCATACAGGGAGAGAAAAATGAAAGAGGTCTAGGGTTACATTATTTGGACTATTGTCGCCGTATTTATTAAAACGTTTCGGCCGTTGTACGCTCCGGATTTCTTCAGGTGGTTGGAATGTCGAACTGAAACCTTTATTTCGCTCACCGAGGTAGACTGTTCTAGACCCACGTGTCATATTTAATGGATGTCAGTTAGCAGTTATCTCCTGTTAATTTCCCTCTGAAAGTTCTCTACTGCCTTGACCGGGTATTGAACTCACTCTCTTTGGGTCACTGGATCTAACCAACTCCTTTATCCACTGTGTATGAATTTCTGGGTATTATAAACCTAATGTCTCAGCAACCATTTTTCCAGTGCTCATATTGCAATTTTTGTTGTTAATATCGCTTTTCTCTGGCACTCCTTATTACTGGTTCCTATATTATATTCATTTCTATGCTTGGTCGGCTCAGCAGATTTTTGTGGCCGAAACGTTGTAATAAATAATGAGACAAAGATGAGGACAATAGTCCGAATAAAGTACATAATACCTGATCTCAGAAATATAGACAGATCTCGGGTTAATATTAGATAATGAAGATGGCAACAAAAACGATGCTTGTACGCGCAAAGAGACAGATGGGATTTTATGCAAGCCTAATGAGAGAGCCATCATTTATTCCCTGGAAAACGTGTCATAAAAGCGGTGGTTGAATTAATCCAAAAAGTAACTTGACCCAAAGAGTTGTGAGTTCAATACCTGGCCGCAGCATATGTGAACAAAAAACATGGAGAGTTGACTTACAAAAGGGAAATAGCTGAAACTGAAATAACTGAAACTCAGAAAAGGGCATGGCACGTGGAACTAGACAAATTTACACCCTTGGACTAAATAAAGGTTTCGGTTCAAAATTATAACGTAAATCACCTGAAGAAGTCCGGGGCGTACAACGGCCGAAACATTGTGAATATGAGAACAACAGCCTGAATAAAGTAAATTGTTTAAATAGTCTTAAATTGTCTGATATGTTTTTTTTAAGCATTATTAATTTTTTTTTTTTTTTTGACTGGAATTGTTCCCATTATTAGACCTATTAGAAACAGTCACTAATTAAGTATTGTCAAGGAAAATAAATTATAAATAATTATGATTGATTAAATTAAACCATTTTCCTTGCAATATTAATTAATATGAGAATATTAATTGATCAATATTTGAATTCTTCAGTTACAGAAACGGTGATGTTAAGAATCCAGATTGATTGATATTTTTAATTAATTTCGGGAATTTTTCATAATAATCATTAAGCTTTCTCAGCTAAATTATATATTTTTTTTACATTAAACGTTTTTTTAATTCCACCTGAAAAAATACAACATATTATGAACATCCTATTTTTATTAATTTTAAATTAGCTATTGAAAAAAAAAATGATCTTAAATTAAGATTATAATTATTATTTTATTTTTTTTAAATTTTGTTCACTATGTACAAGGCCCATTGGCCACTTAAGGTAGAGAGTTATAGTAAGAGGCAGTCGATGTAGATAGGAGAGCCCTAGTAAGATAAAGGATATAAACCTGCAGCTGTAAAGTGAACAGAGGAGACTACATGGTTCTAACAATGAACACAAGCGACACCACAAATCTAG
>CAHIKZ030001868.1:3370000-3412500 GCA_903632075.3 Acanthosepion pharaonis
TCCTGTTGGTTTTTTGTATTCTGTGGTGAATATGTGAGTATTGCTGGGAATCCGCTATCTTTTAGGGTCGTTTCATAGTCTTTCTTAGCTTTGTTGAATAGGGATTCATTGGAGGAATTGTCGGAGAGCCTGCGGTTAATCGATTTTGGTATCTGTTTGATTATAGAAGGCGGATGGTTGGAAGATGTGTGTATGTAGAGTGGTTTATCGTTAGGTTTTCTATATGGTTTATATGTGCCTTCTCTTAGGTTGAAGGTAACATCTAGGAAATCTACTTCGTTTAGATTAGTTTTTATATCTATGTCGAATCCGTTATTTTTAAAAATCTTTATTATTGCTTTTCTAGTTTTGTCTGTGTTTTGTTTGTTACAGTTTCTTAAGATTATGAGACCGTCGTCCCTGTAGAGTCCTGTGTCATTTTTTTCTATTATTTTGCTCAGTTCGTGTAGTAAGTAAATGCCTATGATTTCGCATGCCTCTGCACCGTCAAAGCTTCCCATTGTAGTGTCAAATATCCCATCTTTCTTTATCCATGCTTCTTCGTTGTGGAATAATAATGATTTACGGGAGTGCTTAATGATGTTGATTTCGCTTGGTTTTATTATTATTTGTTCCTGAGCTAAGTTGATGGCCTTATCTAGCATACGTTCTGTTATGGATGGGTAAAATTCTTTTATGTCTAATTGTAGGAATTGGCAATTTTGTTTTGTTATTTATGTTATGGATATATATATATATATATATATATATATATATATATATATATATATATAAATATATATATATATATATATATAATTACCAACAATACATATTTATAGTAAAATTACCAACAATATATTTTATCTGTAGTTGAAGGCATACAATTGTTCTTCAAATATTTACATTTTGGCATTAAATAATCCATTGAAGATCAAATCAATCAACTTGAAAGAATTCTTTCACGACATTAATCCATATAATATGTTACAATTCCCTAAAAAAAACAAACTGTATTCCAAAATATAACTTCAACAAAACTACAAGATTAACCATACCTGTGACCGCCTCTAGTAATTATGTCTGCAAAATCATGTATATGCATAAAAGCTGATTATCATTAAATGAACAAAAGCGATTGCCGTCCTGTGTATCAGGAGTCTGTAGAGGTATTTATTTTAAAGCAGAAACCTTAGGTAACACGGATCTGTTAAGGTAGCTATTTTAAACCTTAGGTATGACGAATCTGTGGAGGTTTCTATACGATACTTAAAAATGTATCCGAAGAAAAGTGGCGATCACGAGTCAAAGTGGTAAAGATCCGCGCCCTGGGTAAGACGATAAACTCCGTCTGACAGCAAGGCCTCTGATTGAGAAGCGTTCTCAGGGCCACCCTGACCCGGGGTGGTAGCATCTGTTAGTGTCCCACCTATAGGCAAATAGTTAACCACGTAAGTGAGGTAAAAAGCATTATAAAAGTGGAAAAATCGGTTTTAATATCAGAAATACTTTGTAAAAAATTATTACCAGAATTAAATTTTTGTAGAAAAAAACTATTACCAGCAATATATTTTTGAAAAAAAAAAAAAAAATATTACCAGCAATATATTTTTTGAAAAGAAACCCCAAAAAACAAACTATTACTAGCAATATAATTTTGAATAAAAAACTGTAACTAGCAATATATTTTTGAAGAAAAAATATTACGAGCAATACATGTTTTAAAAAAAAAGATTACCAGCTATACATTTTTGAGGAAAAATAGTACCAGAAATAGATTTTTAACACAACAAAATATTACCGGAAAAAAAAAACAAAAACAAACTTGTCAGCATTAAATAACCCATTGAGGTTGATATACAGTAAAACACAACAAACCAAGCCAAAACGATTGATATGCCGATAAACAAACAAAAAATATTAGAAGACCATATTTTTGTAGTGCTCAGTGAACATTGAATTGTCTACTATCGGTGTTGTCTTGATAGGGAAATCTGGTTGCCATTTAAAGAATGCACAAAAACTGATCATCATGTACCACGTATTTAATTTTGATAACATTATAACATATATTGTTATTACTTCAAAGCTTCCACTAGAATTAAATCCTGGCGTGAAATGACCCATCAAGTATCGATATGTCGTTAAACAAACAAATCAAATCAATCACTCTTCAGGTCAAAATGGGAGAGTATTTAAGTCGAGTGGTTTGGAATTTTTGACTAATAACTAATAAATAAAATAACTAGAGACAACGGCCAGAACGCGTCGTCATTGGTTCGTATGCTACACTGTGCTACTGTTGCTTTTCCGATGAGCGATGATATTGTGTATGAGCCCGGACTGTTGTTACGACCATTTTCGCATTAATTTACTTGAGAACGGCATGGGACCGTATACAAACATCAATGAGTTAAATAACTGGGTAGCTCTTACCTTGGATAGTAAAACTTTAACAGTGGATTCAATGAGATGGAAAGACTATATTGATGTCATCAGCTGCTTTAACTGTGCCGTGCAAGACACAATTTCACTCCAGAACCTATGATATCAATCTATAAATCTATCATTCTTCCATGCTTAAAATATTGCAGCCACATATGGTACAGTACCCCTGCTATTTTCCTTGAGATCCTTGATACAATCCAGAGACAAATCTGCAATATTATCAGTCTTGGTTTGGCGGTTCTGCTTCAGTCACTTTCTCACCGCCGTAACGTCACGTCTCTTTGTCTTTTCTATAAATATTTTCATGGTAATTTCTCGGGTGAGCTTTTCACTGTGGTACCTAGACTTTATGATTTTAACCATAATACTAGACTGGTGTCAAAATCTTATCAATTTTTCAGCGGAACTAGCTAGATACAACAGTAAGCTCTATGCTAATAGTTTCGTTTTTCGTACTTCTCGCTTGTGGAACTCCCTTCCGGCTCCATACTTTGCAGCAAAAATTAATCACTCTTCAGCTGCAAAAACTTATATGCAATGTCAATGTCTATCTTCTTTACTCCTGATTACACTTCTTGTACATTATTAATTTTTTTTTTTATTCCTAATTCTTCAACGCCCTGTAACCCATTGTGTCTTAGTGGCTTTACTGCCTTGCATGGGGTGAATTCAATGTAGAAAACAGTCTAAGAGAAGGGAAATTCCCCAAAATGGTGATAAAAGCAACGGGATAATGCTAAACAGTCTTTACCAGGAATGGATATCAATTCAGAGATATCTTTTTTTTTTTTCGTGGTGAGTCCTGATTGCCTTTATCCTGAAGGGAATTTCTCATTTAAAAAAAGAGATTATATTTCTGATTATCTTACATATTATGCATCTCCGGAGATAAATTTTATTCTCCCACATTCTGTTGATTTAAAATTTATTATCGAATAAAATTTGTTGAATATAATCAATATCTCATAATCTCATTAATAATAACATAATTTTGTGTTGTTACGTTGATGTATATCAGGAGATAATTTTAAAACACAAACAAAATGAGCCCAGGGTGTGAACTACATACAGGGGTGGGGTGTTAAAATAAATTACATACATGAATTTAAAAATCTGATTATTGTCGTAACACACAACTGAAAAAAAAATAACAAAGAAAAATAATCGGCAGAGGAATATCGTAATCTCATCGTCTTTTATCTTCCAGTCAGAACGCTGGTGATCATGGCTCTCCACAATTAGATCTCCATTGCAATTCTTTATAAAGTTTGTCTTTACGCTATTTTATAGTAAATGAATCCTATTTCCTAAACATTTACATAACCACATTGGAATCGCCCATTAAATTGCTGTCGTTCTCAGGTCAACCCTGACACATGATGGTAACACATGTTAGGGCCCCATCTATGGCCAAATAGTGATCCCCACCAAAAAATCAACAGTACATTTTTATAATAAAATGAGCAACAATAGATTTTTTATAAAAAATAACAATCAATGCAACGCTAAAAGTATTAAAATATATTTTTATTGTAAAATTACCGGCGATACATTTTATGATCTACTCACACACACACACACACACACACACACACACACACATATATATATATATATATATATATATATATATATATATATATATATATATATATATATATATATATAAAGAAGAACAGTCTATGAAAAACTTGGTAATCCGTATGGGTAGTCCCAAGGAGAATGAAATCCTGAGAGCTCAATGTAATTATTAGCTCTGGATTTACATCCTCCTTGGGACTACCCAAACGGATTACCAAGTTTTTTCATAACTATATATATATATATATATATATATATATATATATATATATATATATATATATATATATATATATATATATATAACATATCTTTACATATAAAATTATGCACAACATATCTGTAGTTGGAAGTATATGATTACCTACAGAATATTTAGATTCCCGCATTAAATAATCCATAGAGGTAGGTAGACTCGACTTAAATAGGTTAAGATTGTAGTGATCAGGGAAACATCCTCTTGGGATTCTCTTCCACAGGGCAATGGTTTGCGGGAAGAATGAGTTGTGGAAATTCTCGCCGATGGAATACGAGGGTATTTTGTTAGTATGTAATTGACATGGTGGGTCCTGGTCGTGAAGGGCAGACCTTGTGGAAGCAGGAGATGCAGTTCGTCCGAGCACTTTCTATGGTAGTAGCGATAGAATAGTACACAACAGAACGCAAATAATCAGCAAACATGTCTGGGATATCTGAAGATGTCCGAAATATCCTCAACAATCAAATATGAGAATATAATTTGGAATATGCGTCAAAAATCTCGCTTTCAAACAAAAAAGAAGACCTCATTAATTTTTAGGTAATTACAGCCTTATTCACTTAATTAATTATATCTTTTTTCTCAAAGAAACCTTTTTTCTTCTCATATTTTTGGAGTAAGTGTGTTAGTTTTTGATAAATCTATGCGGTTTCACATAGAATGGTGTGAAGAAATAAGCGTCTCTTAACAGGCAGGGAAGTGGATTTTTAATTTCCTGAGACACACGTTTCGTTGTAATACATTCGACCTGGACATTAAAAACTACCCATAAAATAGGAAGAGCAGTTCTAATAATAAGCATTGCGGTGCAAGGGATGCCGGATGGAAATACACAGAGAGGCGAGTTCGAATTCCAGTCACTTACACGCAAATACACGTGCGAAAGGCATGAATCTATCTTTTCTCCCCGTAAGCTATCTGTTGATAAACATGTCTCAGTGAATAATATAGACATATTATGTCTATTTTTATTTATAATAATTTCGAATTTATATATATATATATAATAAAAAGCCTTAAACACTAATATTCCATGGGCATAATTTATTCCATTGGAATCGTAAATACGATCCAATGTGTATATTTACCACTAATATTAGCTCTCTCTCTCTCTCTCTCTCTCTATATATATATATATATATATATATATATATATATATATATATATATATATATATATATATATATATATATATATATATATATTTCAGTCTGGTTTCGATCCCGGCTTGAAGCAATCGGACGTCTAGCCAAACTGAGGAGCTGTGATAAAAGTCTGATATATATATATATATATATATATATATATATATATATATATATATATATATATATATATATATATATATATACGGTGTTTAATCACCCCCACGAGAATGAGATGTGACACAAAGTCGGATTAATATGGGGACCTGAGCGCGTACACTCGGGCAGGGACAAAAATTCCCGCAACCGACGGTTTGCTGGCCTCAGTGCGAGCGCCGATCACTCCCTCTTGTGCAATGGGAGGGCGCAGCCTCGAGCAGCTGTTCCCCAGTAAGTATAATTATTCCTCAGTTGTCCCTCTGTCTTTTGACAGAGAAGCCCCTGAGAGATGATAAATAATTCAAAATCCCTCAGGAGGGATATATATATATACATATATATATATATATATATATATATATATATATATATATATATATATATATATATATGTACTCCCGGAAATCCGGTTGAGCTCTCTAGGGAAAGGAAGTTTTAAATAACAGTGGTTGCTACAGCTATTAAGCATTGCTCTTCAAGTAATTGAAACTGAGTTCTCCGAGCCGCTGGGATATTTCGTATAGAGTAAAAAAAAAGTTAAAAATTCCTGATTTACGGCAATGGACTAGCGGTAAAGTATATGATTGATACCGAAGCGGTCGGGTTTCGATCCCGCTTTGAAGCCATCGGACGTCTAGCCATGCTGTGGTACTGCCAAACAGTCTCTCTGTGCATGACTATACATATTTTTAAATTTGCTAGAATATTTTTTTATATATATAGTTTTCCTTCTTGTCACAGTAGAGAACATGTTTGCTTACGGAAAATGCAGGCATTGTCTATAGATTTTATCGTTGCTTTTGACCATTTTCTGTTTACCTCAACGAAGAAAACATTATTTTTTTTATCTCAATAAAAATAAATGATAAAATCACACAGACATCGTACTGGGGTTTCTATGAGAACCAGATCCAACTATTGATTCCCTTCTATTAAAGAAGATAAATCAAATAAAAATATATATATATATATATATATATATATATATATATATATATATATATATATATATATATATATATGTATGTATGTAAACTAGATAGGTTAGTTAATAAAACAAAGACAAATAAAAGGGTACCAATATAATCAGTACGAAAACATTTATTAAATATTAATTATTGACTATATGACAGAAATGAAGCACGGAAAGAGAGATTTTAAGTTCGAAATATTCAAACACTCCTGTGTCAATCATCAACGGAGAGATAAATAAACAGAGAAATGGAAATTACTCACCTACAGATGTTTTTGTCGACGGTGTATTTTCTGGTGGATATCATATTATTATCAAAAACCTGATCTCTGTCTGATTCCTCGATTGCGAATATCTGTATCATATATATATATATATATATATATATATATATATATATATATATATAATGTGCTTTTTAAATTCAATAATTTAGATATGTAGAAATATTTCTAAGTCGAATTCCCTGGTTAATTCTTCCGAAATGATTCATATATTATTTAGGACAATGATCAGTTATAGTTTTAGACCATTCTGTCAATTTATTTTTTTGATGTAATGACCTTCTAATTTGAATGACATAAATCCAAACGAACACAAGCAAAAAGTCCATTTCATATATTAGTGTTATATAGGAATCAATTTTTACTGTCGACACTTGTGTTTAAACATAGATCGCCAGTGAACAAACACAGATCTATTATTGAATTAAGCAGATCACGATCCGCATATATAGCCACGGGAACGCATATATCAAGGAAGTCGAGTGACGTCTGTGTGTTCGCTATCTCTAGTCTATCCTCTATACTATGCGGATCACATTTTCTCCTCTATTTTCTATTATTATTGAGACCGCTATCCTCTACTCTATTAACTATAGGAAGTACTATTATTACGAGTACTATTTGAAGGCGTCTGACACCATTATTTTTCAACGGACTGTTACAGTTGTATCTGCGATTACAAAGTCTCTACTACAACAAGTATTTTACTGTCATTATTTGACTATTATATGTGTATCTAAGAAAGGAATGGTGGCGTAATAATTTGCAGATCTGACTGAGGAATCGGAGAACTCCATTCAGATTCCTGCCGAGTTCATTACATTCGCTTAGGTGCTAATAATCTTGGGAATGGTATGAATCGGTCCCTTCTCTCCCAGTTATAGGTAAAATAGAAAGATAGTCGGAGTCTTATAGCCTTGGGTTGCAACAAGTCTAAGAGAAAGAAACCCTGAATTCAAGCCGGATTGCACTCTCCTAAAAGGGTGATATAATGGAATATGCATACACCTGTGTCCCTCCTCACAGGAATATGATTGGCTGGTCTCCGTCATAAATACAGACGGACGTGTAGGAGAATCAAGAGCCTTAGTCTGAGAGCTAAGTCTATAACGGCGCCCATTGGACTACGCCATTGATCTACATTTCTTACCTGCGACTACGACGCGTGCCAGTCGATTACTGCTACCCTATTCTATTTGGTTATAGTAGCCAAAACCACTTAGCTACTTCGTTCAAATATATCCCTTTCCGGGACATATCAAAGGGTGTATAGATGTGGCTGGTGACCGCTTGTGAATCTAACTTCCCACTGACACGCCAACAATGTATTTGCACGTCCGAAATGAATTAGATCTCTGCTACGACTGGTCAGCTATCCTTTGGATGCGTTGGGCTCGTTTGAAAGAGCCACCTCAACTGACCAGCTGAATGCTGCAGCAGTTACAGGTATAGATATCCGAGAAAGACATAGACTGGGGCTTATCAATTCTGCGATTAAAAATTCCTAAGTGGTTTGTCAAACCGTGTTCAAATATTTATCATTTGGACGTAATTTATACTATATCACTGCCTCAAAATCGGGTTGAGAAAATCCCAGGAGGGTTATCGTAGGTTCAATCAAGCATTAATCACATATACATTCAAGTAATCCATTTCATTGATTAATCATGATAAATATAATTTATTGAGATTAACTTAATCAATTACCGCCATTAAAACTCTTTATTACGTGGAAGGAGAAAGAATAAGAAGATATGAATATTTTATTCCTTCTATTAGCAGTAATAATCTTGGCGTAATTATTTGATCCACATTGGCTAAAATTAAAGACAGTGAACAAATTCAAGTACCTAGGTTCATGGACACAAAGATATATCTTTATGACAAACTTCTTATTGAACGGTATGTGATAAATGGAAACAGACGTCGGTCTCACCAAACATAATCGTCATTATTCAGTTGACCGCTTCAATCGTTGGGGGGCACCTGTGGGCAGAAGAAACAGTGAGCCTTCTCAATAGTGATCTGTTGGCAGTGACTTTCAGGAGTTCCGACATTTTAATGCCCGTCCAGTTTTTGTTGCTGTCTAACCAGCTCTTGCGTTGCCATCCCCGCTTGCGTCCGCATTCAACGATGGTCTCGCAGAGGCCGTGTGATGTGGCCAAACCCTGACCTCTTTCGCCCCTTACTAGTGGCGAGCAGAGATTCTTTTCGGCCCACGAGACTTTTGATATTGTTCTGTGCTTAGTCATCACTTTTGTACTCGCAGTAGGAAATGCGGAGGAGCTTTTCTCGAACAACTGGATAACTCTTTTCTGCCTCACCCATAGAGAAGAATGGATACGATCATCGATTTGTAGATCTTGAACTTGGTAAGATTGTTGGTGTTTCTCTTCTATGCCCTGTCTAGTCTGACCATCGTTGCTGTCACTGTAGCAATTTGTACTGAAGGGGGCCATCATTTTAAAAGGTTGCTCGCAATTATTTAAAGCTCCCAGCTACACAGCGTTTTAAAAAGTTTATTGCCCGTTGCACGTCGTCTTGGTCTAAGAAACAGAGATGTCGACTATGAGCAAACCTGCCAAATCGGTTTGAGTATTCCTTGTTAAGATCCAGAGAAGAATCTGCAATATTATCGGTTTTGGTCTGGCAGCAAGTCTCCAGTCCCTTCACACCGTAGTAACACAGCTTCCCTAAGCCTTTTCTATATATACATTCATGGTAATTGTTCCGAGGATTTTTCCGCTGTGGTTGCTAGACTTTATGAATTTATGATCAGTATTGATTGGCGGCAAAGTCTCATCGTTTTACAGTTGAAATGGCTAAATGAAACTGTACGTCTAACGCTACCAGTTTCTTTTATCGCACTTCTCGCTTGTGGAACTCTGTTCCGGCTTTTTCCTTATTAGTCAAGCCTGATCTTCAAAAACTTAAATGCAATACCAATCGTTATCTTTTATCTCTTAAATTCTGTTCTTTTATTGTTCTCGCTTCTTAATAATTTTTCTTATATTCTTTCACACTCAGTAAAAGAATAGAAGAAAAATATTTTTGCTTTTGTCTTGCTTGGTATGAAATGATTAAAAAAAATAATGGTTTGTTTAAAAAAAACAAATGCATGGGAATATATATGGGTAAATATTGTCTGGCATGGCTTTAAAGACGGTAACTATGTGGCTTATGAGACTCATTCATAATGATTGAAGGCCGACCTTATATGATGCATGTGGACTCTGGCATCTATTGGCAATTCTTCAGGCCCCAACGCTGCATCATAGACTGAATGAACGACGTATAATTTTCTTACGTTTCTTTTTTTGCATTATTTCAGTGTGGGATACAGCAACAGTAGCATAGTTTCTTGAAGGAAACAAAAGGGAGACAGTGAGAGAGATTTGTAGGGCGTATCACGGTAGGTCTGCCAGCAAATTGCTATCACCTCGTGTAAAGATTGTTACTGTTTCAGCGTTTTTTGCGTCTTATATAAGGGATTCAGACGATGTCAGCATTGTCAGCATTGCCCTCCTACGGGGTTTAATCTACACCCACAGAGGTCATCAGTGTATTGACCAGTAAGGTAGGGCCTGCAATTTTGCGAAATCTGTAACAATGAAGTGTTTGACAAGTCTGTAACAATGAAGTGTTTGAAAACTTACCGAATTTTATCATTGTTTGGTGTTAGAATCAAAGACCCAAGATCATGAACTTTTTATGGCGTCCTGGATATGCTAACTTTGAAATATGATGCGGGAAAACTACGGCATATCTTGTTCTTGTAATCGACTCAGCTAGGTTTCGCGAATATTCGTAATCTTAGATTCCCTCACCAATAAATAAAATAGGATGTGCAGTTCTTTTTTAAGACATCATTGTGTCACCTAATGTCTTTTTCTGCATGCTCCACTGACTGGGAGGAGGCACGGTGAAGTAATGGATAACGGCTCGGATTGAGGAATCGGAGAACTGAGTTCGAATTCCAATCGAATCCATTACATTCACGTACGTACTAATACCCTTGGGAAAGATATGAATCCTCTTCTCCCTCCCCCACCAGCTATTGGTAAATAGCAAAACAGACCGGGTTCCAACTGGTCTACCACAGAAAGAATTGCCAACCTACTGCGGGAAAAAATCTGCCTCGTCAGTCATGTATCGAAAGAATCCATTACATTCACTTACGTGCTAATACCCTTGGCAAATTATGAAAATTCTTCTTCTCCACCCCCAGCTATTGGTAAATAGCAAGACAGACCGGATTCCAACTGGTCTACCACAGAAAGAATTGCCAACCTACTGCGGGAAAAAATCTGCCTCGTCAGTCATATATCGAAAGAATTCATTACATTCAATTACGTACTAATACCCTTGACAAAGTTGTGAATCTTCTTCTAATCACTCCCCGCCCCCACTAGCTATTTGTAAATAGCAAGACAGACTGGTTCCAACTTGTCTACCACAGAAAGAAATGACAACCTACTGAAGGAAAACTGCCCCGTCAGTCATGTATCGAAAGATAAATGATCGCCTAAGCGTGTATCACGCATGGCACGTAACTGACTGACCACTGACTGAGGCTCGGTCAGTAGAAGCGTTCAACGAGAATACACTTGTAAAAAAAAATTACCGCACACCATGGCGCTCCTGACACATTCAGGGACACTGATTGGCGAAGACTTGGTTAGACCAGTCATGTATTTGTTTATTAGTCGAATTACTTCACGTTGCAACGGACGAAAATGGATCATCTACTTTCTGGAAATAAAGGCTATGTGGGAAACAAACAAAAATCGGTAATAAAAACTAATTACCTTCGCTTGTCCATATCAGTTGCATGCGATGGGCCACTTAAATTAATGTCTAACCGCTTATTCCGTTGGGCAATTATGGTGCATATGAATTTTATCGCGCAGCTTTGACCAAATATAACGTGATCTTACGATTCCTGTCGTTGCAAACGAAAAATAAAGTAAAAAAGAAATAAGGAAAGATTTTCAACGTCGCATCGTGAGAGAAAAAAGGAAAATTTACATTACGTTAACTCAAGCAGATTGTTCGAGTGAAAGAAATTAGTTTACAAGATAGTGCCACAAATTGAACTGATTACAATAAAATTGTATTATTAGTTTAGACATAACATCGAGATTACTTGTTGGATTTTACAAGAGTACAAATGAAAACATCATTCAACAACCAAGATGACTTCTCAGAATTAGATATTATTATTAATAATAATAATAATAATAATAATAATACAACAGTACAAATGAAAACATCATTCAACAATCAAGATGACTTCTCAGAATTAGATATTATTATTATTATTATTATTAATAATAATAATATCTAAGATATCAGAATCAGATATTATTATTATTAATAATAATAATAATATCTAATTCTGAGAAGTCATCTTGATTGTTGAATGATGCTTTTATTTGTACTCTTGTATTATTATCATTATTATTATTATTATTAATAATAATAATAATAATAATAGTAGTAGTAGTAGTAGTATTCGAGTGATACTACGGCCAAGTTCCCACTGTCTATAAAATGCTTCGGTGATACGCGCCTCAAATAGCCTCTGACTCCAGCTCGAAAGTGGACAATGAGCGATGTCGGACAACTGGCGCTTCTTAACCAGCTGTAACGGGTAGAGGGAGTTCGAAATCCCTGGTAGAAGGCAGCCTATCTAGAGAAAAGAAAACCCTGATTTTAAACATCAGCTGTCTTGGGGTCATATTCAAATGCGGAAAAGCCCAATGGAAATAAATCAAGACGGAAAACCCGGAGTGGAAACCCGAAGGATATCTGGCTGTCAACTCTGACAATTTTCCCCACAAATCCTGCATCCAAACCGTCCCCAATTGCAATTCCCTGTATCCCTTTGAATCTTTGTTTCACGTAGTTTTGGCAACGGCGCCACCTCTATATAACATCGCCCAGTCCTTAAGAATGTTCACTTCAGTGTCACCACCAAAGGACAAAATTTGGAGCAAACCTGCATTTATCTCATAAGAAAAAGGATCTCTATCATTATTATTATTAGTAGTAGTAGTATATTATTAATATTATTGTTATTAGTAGTAGTAGTAGTAGTAATAGTAGAAATAGAAAAAAGGTTTCCGCTGTCTTTCCGTTTTAATCCTCTGACGAATCGCAATAATTATGTTAATGATTGAATAAGCTTTTTGCAATGGGAATTTCTAATTATTGTCTTTTTATGGTACGTACACTTTATAAATCTAAATACTTTATGAATTTATTAGCAATACTAGATTGACAGGAAGTTCTCATCAGTTTACAATTGAAATGGCTAGCTGTATTCGTAATTTTTATGCCAAGACTTTCTTCTATCGCACTTCTCGTTTGTGGAACTCTCTTCCATCTTCTTGCTTAACAGTTAAATCTGATCTTCAGAAATTGAAATGTAATGTCAGTCGTTATCTTCTGTCTTCTTGATTATTGTTTTTCATTTTCCTCTCTCCTTAATATTATGCATTTCTCATATTCTTTGACACTCAGTAAGTCATAGATTTCTAGACGTTTTATTATCTTACATGAGGCGAGATGATTGAAAATTTATGTTATGCTAGACAATTCTTCTGATCGCAATCTATCTTACACATTTATAAGTACCATTCCTTCATTCTTCGCATATTGCTACCAATTCTGGTCAGGTCTTCCTGATATGTATCTCGTGATTCTTGACATAATCCAAAGAATATGTAATTTCAACGGTTCTGACCGGATATCTCGGGTTCATTTGTTTTATACTGCCGTAAAGTAGTTTGCCTCTTTTTTTTCTATGAATCCATTAAGAGTAATTGTTCTGGTTATATTTTCTCTTACATACCTCGAGGAGGCAGGTTGGAGTAATGGATAGCGAATCGGATTGAGGAATCAGAGAGCCGAGTTCAAATTCCAATCGAATCTATTACATGCTAATGCCCAGCTATAGGTAAATAGCATGACAGACAGGGTTCAATAGCCTTGGATGGCAACTGGTCTACCGCAGAAAGAAATGACTGCCTACTGCGGGGAAAAAAATAACTGTCTCGTCAGTCATGTATCGAAAGATACATGATCGACTATGCGTGTATCACGTATGGTACATAAAGTAATGATTTCTTGTATATATGCCGAGTTTGAATTCCTTGCTATCAATTACGATCTTCAAAAATGTAGATGTAAAATCATCTCCACCGAAGACTGTTCTTTTGAAACTTTTGCGTCTTATTGCATTTTATCGCCTTGTTTTATGTGAAATGAAATGATAAACCGCAAGAATACCCACAGCTTACGGCTATATCACGTTGAGAGAGACACAGGTTCCTGTAGAATCACCGAAGTTAAGCAACGTCGAGCCTGGTCAGTACCGAGATATGAGACCGCTTGGGAATACCAGATGACGTTATTCAGTCACCCCAGGCCTTTTTAACGTGGGCACTCCGAGCCCGTGGGCTCGGCCAAAAATATGCCCATTGAACCCGTATAAACAGGTTCAGGGCCGTTTTACCTCCCCGAAGGATACTCCGCCCTTCGGCGTAGCCTCCTTCGGCTTCCTCCCGTCCGTAGGAAGAGAGTTCAACCGAACAGTCGCTCAGAAAGTACTGACTCGACTGACTCATACCAGAATACCAGATGACGTAACCTTGGATATAAGGGTGGTATGGCTTACAGCCGCAACACGTTGAAATACCGGTTCCTGTACGATCACCGAAGTTAAGCAACGTTTAGCCTTGTTAGTATCTAGATGGGTGACCTCTTGGAAAGAATAGACTGTGTAACGTTGGGTGTGTGGTGGTATGACTAACGGCCATGTAACGAATGAAACACTTGCCCCTGCACGATCACTGAAAATAAGCAATGTCAAGCCTGGTCAGTACATAAAAGGGTGACCCCTTGGGAATACTAGTTGCCGTAGGTTTGCATGCATGGGTGGTGTAATGCATAATAATTCTGCATTTTTCGTTATATTCAGACTTGGAGAAAGTCCGAATCTGCCACTTCTCCCTCCCGCTATCACTAAATCATCACTAATCACCACCAAAAAATCCTTAGCGTCTAAAATATGTCCTGGCTTTAAATAACCTACGAAGTGTTGATAAGGCATAGAAAACGTATCAATCAATCAATGAACTACTGATTAGCTATACAAGCGTGACTCTTAGGTTTATTTATATTTTCTCCTATATAAATGTGTAAAAACTACTGTGGCCACAAACTGGGAGTTTATTTTATATATTGATTGTAATATAGAATTAATCACCCACTTTATATCCACATTAGGATTTATTGTTTGTTTATCGAATTCTGATTAGGTAGAAATCCATCTATTCTCCCACCACGTTATGGGTTAATTAGTAAGATTTGCATACCTAAATCATCACTAATCCCACCACAAAAAATCCTTAGCGTCTAAAAATATTTTCTGGCTTTAAATAACCTACGAAGGATTGTAAAGTCGTAGAAAACGTACCAATCAACCAATGAGATACAGATTTGCAACACGAATGTCTCTTAGATTTTACATTCTCTCCTATATAAATGTATAGGAACTAAACTGAGGGATCATTATATATATATATATATATATTGATTTTAATATTGAATTCATCCCCCACTTTATATCCACATTAGGATTTATTGTTTGTTTATCAGATTCTGATTAGGTACGATTCAACCTATTCTCCCCCGGTTATGGGTTAATTAGTAAGACTTGTATACCTAAATCATTATTAATCCCACCACAAAAAAAATCCTTAGGGTCTAAAAGTATTTTCTGGCTTTAAATAACCTGCGAAGGATTGATAAGTCGCAGAAAACGTACAAATCAATCAATGATATATTGATTTGCGACACCTGGAATGACTTTTAGATTTATTTACATTCTCTCCTATATAAATGTATAGGGACTAATGTGGTCACAAACAGAGGGATCATTTTATATATTGATTGTAATATAGAATTCATCTCTGACTTTATATCCACATTAGTAGTTATTGTTTGTTTATCAAGTTCTGATTAGGTACGAATCAACCTATTTCTCCTCCCCAGTTGTGGGCTAATAAGTTAGACTTGTATCACTAAACCATTATTATCTGAAAAATATCTATCAATCTAAAGATATTTTCTGGCATTAAATAACCTCCAATGGGTTGATAAAGTGTTAAAAACGAATCACTCAATCAACTAAAAGAATACACATTGGACTAGTATATTTTGTTGAATATTTACGTATGCCAGTAACGAAATACTGCGTGAGTATAATCTTGGAATAAACATTTGCCGGTCATCCCCTTCTTTTAAACCTTCAATATTCCACGAACATTGGTAAATATCAAGTATTGGAAGAACAGCCAATAATCTCAGAAGAATACAACTAACTGAATTTGGCCTCGAGGTGCTTATATTTTCGCCAAATTTCCCGTTTCCGTTGTTAAGAATATAGAAGAAAATTTATTGGAATCTTCCAATTTCTAACAGAGTTTCGGTTCTTCCGATAGCATATTATTTCAATAGACTACTTCGCTGATGGCACTGTTAGCAGCTGTCGAGGTATTATCAAAAGTATATTCGCTTTTTAATCATCATCAACAACAAGAAGCCTTGGTTTGGTTTCGTGTTTTTTCTTTAACGGCATAGCAACCCGTAATGCAAAAATCTAAATAGGAAAATTCAAACTTTATAATTAATTCAGACGAAAGATATTATTTCATGGTTAACTTATAATTACTTTGCTGCATGTTCTTTATCAAACCATCTAACAAAATAAAACGTAGAAAGAAACTTTATTCTCCCTAAAAGGAGAGAGATTAATCGTCGTAGAAAGGTATTTTTTACGATTTAGGACTTATGGAAAGTTATTTTACCATAAAAAAGTATTATTGGTCATTTCGCTATAAAATGTATTGTTAGTAATTGTTTCATACAAATACTGGTATTTTTTAATCGAAAATGTAATTTTATACTTTTTTAGTGTTTTGCTTTTTGTTTGGTGTGTTCACTATTTGGCCAGTGTTTGGACCCTAACAGGTGCTACTTCCCCGGAACTGGGTAAACCTGGGAACAACATCAATTAAAAGGTTCTAGACTCCACAAAACCTCCAATGTCCTGATCAGAGGCGTTGCAGCCGGAAGGGTGGATATAGCAACAGGTGATACCGCCCGGTGAACAGTGTAGACCTGAGATCAGCATCAATAGATCTACGACTCTTAAAACCTTCAATCTCCCGATAAGGGGTTTTGATGCTGGAAGGATGGACATGGGAACAGGTGCTACCGCCAAGGAACAGTGCAGACCCGGGAACAACATCAATTAAGAGGTGGTTCCACACGCCTCAAAAGCAAATCTCAAAATCTCTTGACCACAGTCTTTGCTGCCAGAAGGATGGACATGGGAACCGATGATACCGCCGTGGAACAGGGCAAACCTAGGAACAACATAAATTAAGAAGTGGTCCTATGCTCCTCAAAACCTCCTATATCCCGATCAGAGGCCTTGCAGCCGGAAGGGTGGACATGGGAACAGCTGATCGCCGCGGAACGGGGCAAACCTAGGAACAACATAAATTAAGAAGTGGTCCTATGCTCCTCAAAACCTCCTATCTCCCGATCAGAGGCCTTGCTGCCGGAAGGGTGGACATGGGAACAGCTGATCGCCGCGGAACGGGGCAAACCTAGGAACAACATAAATTAAGAAGTGGTTCCACGCTCCTCAAAACCTCAAGTCTCCCGATCAGAGGCCTTGCTGCCGGAAGGGTGGACATGGGAACAGATGCTACTGCCCCGGAACAGGGCAGACCTGGGTACAACATCAATTAAGAGGTGGTTCCACGCTCCTCAAAACCTCCAGTCTCCCGTTCACATTCACTTACACACAAATATTCTTGGGAAATGCATAAACCTGCCTCTTCTTTTTCTCCCTATGGATTATTTAGCAGAATGCGTAAAGCATTAGTATCTCCCAAAATTTCTTACAATCTAAAATATGTATTCTGGCTTCAAATAAACAGTTTAGTTTGATTTGATCTGCCGGAAATAAGAAATCAGTCGTTCACCAGAGATCACGAGTTGCCCGTATACACAATTAAAAGTGACA
Organism: Acanthosepion pharaonis; assembly: GCA_903632075.3. Taxonomy (NCBI): domain Eukaryota; kingdom Metazoa; phylum Mollusca; class Cephalopoda; order Sepiida; family Sepiidae; genus Acanthosepion; species Acanthosepion pharaonis. Next base: position 3,387,934 of record CAHIKZ030001868.1, read on the forward strand.
CCTTCTTTTATTTTTCCATGTATTGTGGCCATTTTGCTTAAAGTTTCTAATTTCTTCATTTTAGAAGATGTCTTTGAATTTTCCCAAGATATTTCAGTGAAATGTTTACTTTCCAAAATTATATTTTTGATATGAGGAAAAGAAGAAGCCGACATTTTAAATGATGCCACGAGGCTTTTGTGTTAATTTAGTTTATTCCTGATATGCCTGTAGGTTTCAATGGAGTGCGTTATTTTTTTTAATGTCTACAGCAAATGTAACTAAAAGAATAAGTTCATTACAGCAAAACACTATTTTTTTATCTTTGCATTTTATAATAGTTAAGATGCATTTATTTTTTTTTATTATTTTGGCGCATTGCAAGAATATAAATACATGAGATTTACTTGCCCACCCACCACTGAGTCAGGTTGTCAGTTTTTTTTACGTGGGTATCCAAGTGTTTTCACTCGGACCGCTGGTCTAAGCTAGTCATAGCTGGTCTTGGCTTGTCATAGCTGTTCCAAGCTAGTCATAGTCATGATGCCACTAGCACAAGGACGGATCCCTACACCAGGTAGGTAGATACTTACTTGACACCCCACCACTCAGTCAGGTTGTGACACAAGGTCAGTTTTTAACGTGGTGACCTGATTGTTTTCATTCGGGCCACTGGTCTAACCTGGTCTTATCTGGCCATAGCTTGTCCAAGCTGGTCAGAGATCGTCTAAGCTTGTCGTAGCTGGTCTTGGCTTGTCATAGCTAGTCCAAACTGGTCAGAGCCGGTCCAAGCCAGTCGCAACCGTGAAACTACCAGCCCAGGGACGAGCCCTGGGCCAGGTAAGTATATTTACTTGACCCCCCCCCCACTGAGTCAGGTTGTGCCACAAGGTTGGTTTTTAACGTGGGGACGCGAGTGTTTTCACTCCTGCCGCTGGTCTAAGCTGGTCTTAGCTGGTCATAGCTTGTCCAAGCTGGTCAGAGCTGGTCTAAGCTAGTCATAGCTGGTCTTGGCTTGTCCTAGCTGGTCCAGGCCAGAGGCGATCTAAGCTAGTCCTAGCCGTGATACCACCAGCCCAGAGACGATCCCTGTGCCAGCTAAGTATGCAAAAATATAAGTAAGGGCATAGATGGGCTTGAATATATGAATAATTCTTTAGTCTTAACCGAGGAACATTTCACAATTTTCTAATTTGAATTTTTTGACGAATATTAATTCTTCAATTAATGATTGACTGAACTGATGACGTGTTCAACGACAATAAAACATCTGCAGAAATTTCCCTATTGCATCGTTAAATATTTAAGCTTAACATCTTTAAGAAAATATTGCAATAACAATCATAAATATGAATGCTGGATGTTAGTTTAAGAAGTGGGTAGAAATTAAAAGATATTACTAGACATTTGTCTCTTTTCAAATTAAAAATGGTTCTTTTTCTGTAATTCAAACAGTATATACTCGATTACTAAAATTTGGCAGCATTTTCAATTAACCTCCATTTTTAATTGTGATGTTCTACTCATTTTCCTTGTGAAATTGATGCCCACTAAGTGTTGCCAACCTTGAATAATAATAATAATAATAATAATGTCCTTTCTTATTGACAAGGCAGTTCCTGCAGATTGTAATGTATCTTTGAAGATCTTCAAAAAACTAACAAAATACAAGGATCTTGAAATGGAAATCTCAAAAATGTGGTACATGAGGACATCAATAATCAGTTTTAGTTCAAGCTCTTGGATTGAGTGGGAAAGCTTCATAGATTCATTGAAGGGATTCCTGGCAGACTGTGCCATAAAGAAATACAAAAAAAAATAGTTTTAACCTGTGGAAATTTCAGTTTTTCTATTTTAAATTGCTGATAAATCTTACTTCTTCAGTTAATGATTGAATAAGCTCATGGCGATTTCTATGACAGAAAAAGATCTATAGAAATTCACATAATGTATTATTAAATTTTTTGGCTTAACAATTTTAACAAAATATTGCAATACCAATCAAAAGTATGAATGGAGAAATAGCATGAGAAAATGATAGGCTTTTTAATGATAAGAGGGAATGCTGATAGTAGAGAAAGAAAAATACTTTAAAAAATGAATCGAAAACATCGGAGAACTCAATAAGCAAAAAATATGGACGCGACCTGTGTTTGCTCACTGGCGGTCTAAGTTCAAACGCAAATGTCGGCATCAGCACTTTATTCCTGTATAACAATATGTACGAAAGATTTCTCAGAGTTACCCTGTAAAAAAAGACAGTATGTATAAAGTTAAAAGTCAATAGGAAAACTGTATTATTAGCCGACACATTTTGCCCAATGTAGACTTTTTTTTTCGTTTTTGCCTTGAAAAATCCACACTGGACGAAACCTTTCGGCTAATAATACAGTTTTCCTATAGACTTTTACGCTTATAACAATATGTATATGTTTTAGTTTTATAATCAAGATTAGTTTTATAGTTAGTGTTAGCGTTGCAAGTATTTTACAAGAAAACATTAAACGATCTCTGTTCATAATTTTAAAATTAATAATATACAATCCCAGCAATCATAAAAATTCAACGAATATTCATTTGTTTTTCTTGGTCTTCTCTTGGTTGATTTATATCTGAAAATATTGTTATTTCATTTGAAGAACTATCTGAATGCAAATGGCCCTTCTCAAAATACATTTACAATATAAAAATATTCGTTGTTTGCGGGTATATTTATATCTTGTCTAGATATGTAACCAATTTTTTTTATTTAGTTTACTCCTTGTCTTAAAAAGGCTGTCGCATGTCCTCTTTGAATATTTGTTTCTGGTAGAATATTTTGAAATACATTTTAAATATTGAAGATCCTCATTCGCCCACCAAAATTGTCAATCATGCATTGTTTCCTTTTTTTCTAAATAATGTTCACCCAATACAAGGCCAAAGATCCACGTAAGGGAAAAGTTTGTAGTGCAATTAAACCCAGTTAAAGGGAAGCAACTATGCCGGATTATATGGAGGTAATTTATCTTTTTTTTTTCTAATGGGAAAAAGTCAAGTGGAACTTAATTGTTCTTCGAAACTTTAAATTTCCATTTCTTTTAAAAAGATCAGAATGTCCCTAGATCTTTGCAGATGGGATCATACCTTTTATATATATTATATATATATATATATATATATATATATATATATATATATATATATATAGTATTATTTTATTATTTATTATAGTTAAATGTTGAAAGGTGTGATTTGTAAATTTTAATTTGTCAAAAATAAAACAACTTTTAATAATCTGAGAGAACTCATCTTTTCTTTCATCATTATGGCTGATGCTAACCTCCAGGAGAGTGACTTATTGCGCATTCTCCGTCTAACGTTTTCAATTAACATAAAGTGGAAAGAGTATATTGAATCAGTTGCAACTCAGAATGTCGGTGCACTATGCTGCATTAGAATACTATTCTCACCAGAATCCGTTTTACATAAGTAAAAAATAAGTAAAAAATTCTCAGAATTAATCTGTAGAAAAAGACAATATATATCAAAAAAGAAAAAAGACATAGCAAAACTGTTGTTTAATAGATATTGTAATAAAAAGAAAGAACAGTAAGGTATATAATCCGGTGTTCTTATTGATATTTTTTTTTATTTTTACAAAACAGTGCTCAATATAAATTTACAGGGCATAAATATAAATTAACTGATTTAAAATATGGTTTCTTCGCTACACAGGTATTACCACGTTTAAGCATTGTAAAATGGGGAATTTCATTCAATTATCTATGTGCACACACACACAAAAAACAACACACACACACACACACACACACACACACACACACACACATATATATATATATATATATATATATATATATATATATATATATATATATACAGGCTGATTGAGATGTAATTCCCATTTTAAAATGCTTATAATTTATTTATATTCATTACTTGTAAAAATAATTATAGATAATGAGAGGAAAGCGTTTAGCATGAGGTTTTATTTAAAATTGCATATGAGGACCAGATTTCGATATCAGCTTCTGAATCCCCCCCAGCAATCGTGACAACTGATTTTACCAGGAAATCTTGCGGTATAAGAAGACATAATTTATTATATTCGCCCTTCAAGTTCTTCCTAGAACTTATTTTGGTAGAGTAGACTTTCTCCTTTAACCAAATCCCCCAAAAAAAACCCCCCAAAACAAGATCTCACTGGGTGTTAAGTTAGGGGGGTCATGGCTGGCCAGATATACATAATATAGGGCGTTACATTTCAAGCACCCTGTCGAATTAATTACGCTGGCGGTGTAATGAATAAAGATTCGAATAGAAAAATTGTAATGTCGAGTTCGAATACCAGGAGGCTTCATTACAATCACGATACGAAAAGCCATCAAAACCAAACAGGTAACTTGACGAAAGAGGTCTTGTTTCAACAGTACAAATGTCCTTGCTTTCAATGGTTGCTGTGTCTCACCAGATTTTAGAAGAAAGAAAATGTACATTTGAATTATTATGTTATGTCTATCTACCAAATTTCCAGTTTTTTTTATTTTAAAGAAATTAGTTTGATTTCTTATTCTCTACACATTTCTTGGTATATTTAAAAAAAAAATGCTGTTCTCCTGATTTGACTGCCATCTTTTCTCTAACATGAAAAGAAAACTTGTTTGGGAACCCGTATCGTAGTGATGATAATGGTATCTGCGTTGATTACTCTTTTGAGTAACAGGTTGAACAGACTTCAGGGAACAGTCAGTTATAAGTTTACCTGGAAATAAGCAAAGCGGATATTAATAAAAAGTGTTGAAATTAATGCATATAACACTTCACGGCTGTAGTACCACTCCTTCAGAATTAGCCTATGAACTTTTCAACCCACTTTTGTATTCTTGTCAGTATCATTTGGTTATTGGCACAGGATGTAGATTTGCCGAACAGGGTTCAATTTTCCATCTATTCTATAACGTCCACTTTCACTCTTATACCTCTTAGAAAACCAGGAAACCATATTTTCTCCAGTCCTCTACTATGGATTAAATAGCAGAGTAGAATAGGATCCATATTCATAAGCGGTAAACCAATCTAATGTAAGGAAAACTCTGAAAATATTGCAAAATACAATAGAAACATACTATACTATTTTACCTCAGTAAACATGGCAATTAAGACATAATAAATCAGAGGAATCTGTGGAGAGCCATGATCTTAAAGGTGTACATCATTTTAAAAAATATTCTAAGAAATGCGTAGAGAATAAAAAACTTTACCCATCTACCTTTCAGTTGCGTTGATGAGGCAGCGATGCACTTAGTCAAGATGGTGGCTGGTAACAGGACTTTGCACTATGCCACACAAGAAGGAGTACCGACTTATGCAGAATCCATCTTGCACATTTATAAATCTACCATTCGTCTGTGATATTGAATATTGCTGCCATATCTGGCCTGGTGTTCCTTTTATATACTAGCAGCATGGCGAGATGTAAGTGGTGATGTGGTCGTAGAAATTGTCTGACAGCCATGAATCGGTACTCCTTCTTGTGCAGAGTCCTGTTACACCCCCCCATTGACTAAGTGCAGAGCTGCCTCATGAACGCAACTGAAACGTAGGCTTCCGTGTTGTACGTGAATACCGTTTTCTTTAAAAAAAATTGAAAACATTGACATAGTATCATGAAAAAAAAATGAAAACATAGACATAACCTAATTATTCAAATTTAGATTTTCTTTCTTCTAAAATCTGGTCATGTCAGCGATTAAAGTAATCTGGACCAATATTTCGATGGAAAATGAACTTATGCGTAAATGCACCGACGCCCCACACGCTCTCTTTTCTCGCATTGATGGTAAAATCTACACGTGACAGGCTGGTTCAGTTAATGTCGTTCTGGCGGGAGAAATACAATGTGAAATTGACAGTTATTAATAATTGTCCTCTCTTGCTTCGAAAATTTTCATCCCTTGTCATTAATTTTGCCCGCTGAAAATCTGACATTTTCAAGTAGATTTCCTAGAATAATTTGAGAATGAATTCTCTATCAAAGAACGACATTGTTACATTGTAAATATAGCACATCACAAAACAACCTGTACAGAAGACCTCCAGGAGATCGATCTCATTATAGACGCAATTATATTTACAGAGGTATTTTAGCATAAGACCCGACTTATGCAGAATCTTGCACATTTATAAATCTACCATTCGTGTGTGATATTGAATATTGCTGCCATATCAGGTCTGGTGTTCCTATTATATACTAGCAGCGTGGCGAGATGTAAGTGGTGATGTGGTCGTAGAAATTGTCTGACAGCCATGAATCGGTACTCCTTGTGTGGCAGAGTGCAGAGTCCTGATACCAGTCACCTTCTTGACTAAGTGCAGCGCTGCCTCATCAACGCAACTGAAAGGTAGGCCTCCGTGTTGATTTTGAGATTCTGTGGGAAAAAGAATGTAGGCATAATGTCGGCACAACTAGTGATCACTATAATGTTGGCTCAGTATATCATACAACTCTTTCGAAATCCTCTGCGCTATCCACAGATTGACACGCAGATACTTCGAAATGTTCGTATTGGAGCTTCCGAAGTGTATACCAAACAGTACATCATGACGTTTTCAAATTTCTGGCGGAGTAAATTGCGTCATGGTGCTCTTTTTTCTCACGGAGTTTCCAACTGACCCTACTATATTGGACAAAATCAGAAAAAAAAAACATGCGTATGCGCGAAATTTAAAAAAATATAAAATAACGACAATTTACCCATCGCATCTTGTGTATGTCAGTTAATGAGGATCGATCTTGCTAGATTAGTTAGTGCTGAAAAGTGCTTTCGATCCTCACTGGTTAGCTAATCATTTCGCCCTATTTTCCATATCTAAGCAATGTTTAGAAAATCCACATCTCACTTCAAACCAAGGTCAAATATATATGTACCTTATGGGTATCGAAGATAGATAAGAATCATTCTAAGCTTAATTTGTGCTGACAAAGACACGTTCATATATCATGAAATATATCTAAATAATTATAATAAAGAATAAATCATGCAAGAGGTACCCAGTGAGGATTGATCTTCGTAATAATTGTTTGACAGATTAATTCGTTTTCTACGATAAATAGATAAATAAATAAATAGACTACCCACAATGCACCACTGACCTGTATACATAAATAGCCGAGTAAAAACAATACCTATGGCCTGACGATTGCGTCTAGCAATAAACAGCCTGTCGGCTCTAAGTGTTGACTTCAGTGTTCACTTTTATATTTACACACGATCTATCTCTGATATTGAGCACTTTATCCCACAAATATAGCATATCTTAAGACTATATTCCTTCACATATATATATATATATATATATAGATATATATATATATATATATATTGTGTATATTTAGGCAGCAATAAGCTTAATAAGATTATCATTGAAAGACGAAAGGAAATTACCAAAATTTCAAAAAGCAAAAAAAAAATAAATTCGAAGCAACGACAAACTCGTGTAACGTACGAGTTTGTCGTTGCTTTGAAATTATTCATGCAACAAAAACAGACTATCATTATTGTTTCGTCCGTATATTGAAATGTAACTGTCATCTTTGATAATGGCTTATATAAGCCGAAAGCTTAGATTGGATTTAAACATGTATCAATATGGTGATTTCCTTTCGTCTTTCTTATTAAGCTTATTAGACAATATGAAAAGAACTTACTTAAAATAAATAGACAAAACTTGTCTATACTATTTAATGAAACATGCAATAATGATATATATATATATATATATATATAATCGACTCTCCTGTCGAGATTCGACGTATGAGGGTCAAGCAGATCAGTTTCCAGGAAACCGACAGCCCGACAACAACACATGAGATTTGATTATAGTGGTGAAGGCCTCGTGCAGGACCATCCACACTTTTTGAAGGGACGAATACAGAGACCTGGTGCACCGAATGCCACAAGGTTCCCAAACGACCCTCCACAGGTTTTGAATTCAGAGTTGTCCTTCTCCTAGACCAGTTGCCATCCAAGGCTATAGAACCCAGTCTGTCCTGCTATTTTACCCATAGCTGGAGGGAGAGGAAGAGGATTCATACCTTTCCCAGGGGTATTAGCACGTAAGTGAATGTAATGGATTCGACTGGAATTCGAATTCGGCTCTGCGATTCCTCAATCCAAGCCGCTATCAATTACTCCACCGTGCCTATATAGTATAGTAAAGTAAGTTATGCAACGTCATTAAGAAAAAGAGCACCATGACGCAATACACTCCGACAGAAAGGTCATACTGTGATGGACTCCGGAAGCTCCATTACGAAAATATCGAAGTGATTTGGTGTCAGCACAGAGGAATCGGAATGAGCTGGATGATATATTTAGTCAACATCATAGTGTTTGGTGTGATGACGAGTGATAGCGACGTTATGACACCATTCATTTTCCCACAGAACCTCAAATTCAACACGAAAGCCTACATTAACTGCCTGGGTCAAGAGTGTGGCTGCTAGAAGACCATATGTCTAGTTACAGGACTCTGCATCATGCCACACAAGAAGGAGAATTCAATCATGGTTGTCTGACAATTTCTGCGACCATATAACTCCTTACGTCTGGCCATCTAACTCCCCAGACTTGCAACACTATTGATTATTATGTATGGAGCACAGTTGAATGAGAAACCAACAAAAACTGAAGGCAAGAATTATGGCAGAATTCACCAACTTAAACAAAGAGCTTTCTTCAGGTGATGGGAATGTCGAAGCGAATCCTTTATTTCACTCACTGGAGTAGACTGTTCTAGTTCCACGTGCCATGTTTAATGGAAGTCAGTTATCAGTTATCGCTCTGGAACGTGGAAGTAGAACAGTCTACCCCAGTGAGCGAAAGAGTTCGGTTCGACATTCCAACCACTTGAAGAAGGCCGGAGCGTACAACGGCCGAAACGTTGTAATAAATATGGCGACAAAGTTGAGGTCAATAGTCCGAACAATGTAAATAATATACATAATACCTCATCTCAGAAATATAGACAGAAATAAACAAAGAGACCACCCAGAAAAGATTCAGAAGATTCCAAAGTCGTCTGGAGGCTGTGGTTGAAGCCAATGACGATTTTATTGAATAAATTTACTCTTTCGTATTTCAAAGGATTTTTATTTAAATTTGTTAAATATATCTGTTAAAATACGTTGTCACCGTTTTTTTCATTTTTGTGTAATTTTGACGACAATTTATCCATCGCACGTGGTAGATATTTCTTCACCAAGGATATCGAATTGCCATTGATACTCACTTTGTTAAGAACTGGGTATTTTACGCAATTCTCGTTACTGGAAATCAAACCGGACAGCGGATTGGGCGTCCTGTTCTTTTCAGCACTTTGTTCTATACAGAAAAGAGACTGTTCTTTTGCTAAGAGACTGTGTACCTGACAAAGGCTAAGGAGCCAATCGGCTGAAATACTATCAACATGACACTGATATAAATAATCCTAGCAAAACTTGCAATGAGAATGACCCTATTCAACATTAGAAAGAGTAAATTTCCCCCTCTAAAGCTATGGGTTAAAATGTAGGGTAAACTGGTCTTTCTACCCTTGTGCGGAAAACAGTCCAAAACCACAGAGAAAACAACGGGAAACCATTTTGTTATCTTTCCCAAGAAATCATAGCAATACACCGATATTAAAGAAAAGGAATCTGTGGAGAGTACTTGCATTTTTAAATATTTTCCAGTGCGTTAAACAGTAAAAAATAAGATTATTTTTTTAAACGGAAAGCAATAAAATTTATGTCAACATTAAAATCGGTCTTTAAAAATATAGCAAGAATCGACATTTTTTCTCAGATGGACCAAAAGAAAAACAAGAATAAAAATAATTTTTACGAACATTGTCTTTCACTGGAAATCCGTTCATTTTCCTTTGTATTTGGTGTCAACCCTGTTCTGCCCAGTCCCCGATCTTTTATAAAGCGATTTCCCTTAACTGAAGATTTTATGGACCTGAAAGCTGCCATGCATTTTATACTCCGGTGTTCGTTGTTGCTTGTACACTTCAATTTTATTCGCTTTGTTAATTTTCCACCACGATTGTTTGTTTTTTTTTTTTTTTTGCTTCCTTATCCTCTTTATCGTCGTCTTTCTTTTTCTTCTTCTTTGTCGTCGTCATTTTACAATTTTTTTTTTCTTTTTCTATTTCACTTTTTCATTTTGCCCATTCTTCTTTGTTTTAACCTTCCTTATTTTAGACATTCTTCTAGTCCTCCTTCATTTTACTTCTTCTTCGTTTTTCATCGTCCTCTTCTACATTTTACACATTCTTCTTCTTCATCCTTCTTTTTCATTTTTCTCGTTTTTAACCATCTTCTTCATTTTACTCATTCTTCTTTATATTGCCTCTTCTCATTGTTATTCTTCATTTTTGTCGCATTTGGTTCTCCCTCGTTTTACTCATTCCTTTTCTTTTTAGCCATTTTCCTCTTCTTTGTTTTACTCATTCTTCTTTTTCTTCTTCTTCTCCTCCTTCTTTTTCTTCTTTTTCTCCTCCTCCTCCTCCTTCTTCTTCTTCTTCTTCTCCACCTTCTTCTCCCCCTCCTCCTCCTTCTTCTTCTTCTTCTTCTTCTCCACCTTCTTCTCCCCCTCCTCTTCCTTCTTCTTCTTCTCCTCCTCCTCTACCTTCTTCTCCTCCTCCTTCTTCTCTTCTTCTTCTTCTTCTTCTTCTCCCCGTCCTCTTCCTTCTTCTTCTTCTCCTCCTCCTTCTTCTCCTCCTCCTCCCTTCTTCTTCTTCTCCTTCTTCTCCCCTCCTATTCCTTCTTCTTCTCCTCCTTCTTCTCCTCCTCCTCCTCTTCCTCTTCCTTCTTCTTCTTCTTCTCCTTCTTCTCCCCCTCCTCTTCCTTCTTCTTCTCCTCCTCCTCCTTCTTCTTCTCCTCCTCTTCCTCCTTCTTCTTCTCCTCCTACTTCTCCTCCTCTTCCTTCTTCTTCTTCTGTCCCCCTCCTCTTCCTTCTTCTTCTTCTCCTCCTCCTTCTTCATTTTCCTGTCGCCTTCTCGTTTTCCACATTCTTATTCTTTATTCTCTTTCTACTTCATTTTACCCATTTTTTTTCTTCTTCTTCATTTTAACTATTTTCTTCTTCGTTTTACTCTTTCTTTTTCTTCTTTCTTCTACTACTTCATTTTACCCATTTTTTCTTTTTCGTTTTACTCATTCTTTTTTCTCACTCATTGTACTTATTTTCTTCTTCTTCGTTTTGCGCATTATTCTCCTCCATTCTTTTTCTCCATTGTTCATATTCATTTTGCCATTTTTCTTTTTCTTCGTTTTCTCATTCTTTATTTTCAGTCTTCTTCATTTTATCCCTCTTTTTCTTCTTCGTTTTACTCATTCTTCGTCTGTATATAAGCCAATTTCTTCGTTTTGCTCACTCTTCTTCTTCATTCTTTTTCGGCATTATTTCTTATTTTACCGTTTTCTGCTTCTTCGTTATACTCATTCTTCTTCGATCTACTTCTTCAGTCTTCTTCTTCTTTATTCTTCTACTTAATTTTACTATTTTTTGTTTTACTCATTCTTTTTCCTTCTTCTTCATTTTACCCTAATTCTTCCTAATTCTTCTTCTTTTTACCGATTTTTTCTGTGTTTTACTCATTCTTCTTCTTTTTAATTTAATTCATTATTCTTCTTCATTTTAACTATTCTTCTTCTTCTTCTTCTTCTTCTTCTTCTTCTTCTTCTTCTTCTTAATTCTCCAAGTTTTTCTTCTTTCCTATTTCTTTCTTTCTTCTATCTCCTTGTCTGCTTTCATCTTAACCCCCTTCATCTATCTTCTCTTCTTCTCTGCTATCTTCTTCCTCCTACTTCTCTTTCCTCCCTTACGTCTTTCATGCTTTCTTCCTCTTCATTTCCCTTGATCGTTTTTTTCTCTATGATCTTCTTTACTTTCAGCGTAATCTTTTTAATTCATCTCTGCTAAATATTTCTTCTTTCTTTAATTTTTTTTCCTTTCATACTTCTTCGTCTTCTTTTTCTTCTTTTGTCCGTCTTCTTCATAACCACTTTCTTTGGCTTTTTCTTATGATTTTCTTCATCTTCGTCCTCTTCATCTGTCTTCTCTTCCCCGTCTCTATATTCTCCATTTTCTTGCTTATTTTTCCTCTTCTTTCTCTTCATTCTTTTACTTATTTTTTTTCATTTTCACGTTCATTCTCTTCATTTCTGTTTACCTCTTCTTCCTCTTTGTCTTGTTGTATGGTACCATGACAAGCATAAAGGTAGATTCTGTTATGAAGTGACAGTAAAAAAGTTTAAATTTAAAGAAAAACTCCATATTAAATTGGAGACATATCAGAACAACTAGTGATAGGTGGCACCTTCATATATGCAAATGACACAGTGTTGACGGCAGATACGGAAAGAAAAATTGCAAAAACTCCTACAGAAGGAAAGCGAGAAGAAAGGACTAATTATAAACTCTAATAAGGCACAATGCATAGTTATCAGCAAAAGGAATCTTCCAAAAATGCAAATTACAAATCAGGGATATTAAATCAAATCAATGCAATAATTTATATATCTGGGAAATGTTCTAACAGAGGACGGACAGTGTGACACTGAGATCCGAAGACGTATTGGCATGGCGGAAGATGCATTCTAAAACCTAAGCGGAGAATAAAAGGGGCAGAAAAAACATCGTTAGAAACAAAGAAAAGACCACTGAACTGTTGCGTGATATTTTTCTTTCTGTATAGCAGCGAATGTTGGACAACCTCCTCAAAGATGAAGAAGAAACTTGAAACAACGGAAATGTGGTTCTGCAAAAAGATACCATGGAACATACAAGTGAGTAACGACGAGGTTTTGGAGAAAATGAAAACCCAAAGAAAACTTATATTTAACATCGGGAAGAAGCCGTTGAAATTTCTGGGGCACGTAATGAGGAAAGAAGGCTTGGAAAATCTGATACTCACAGAACAGATTGAAGGAAAGAAGGACAGAGGAAAGCAACGCGTAACATACTTGATGGGCTTGAGGAAATGGATGGAAGAGCAGGGTTTGTGGAGAGATGGCAAAAAGACAAATCTTACTCAGAACTATAAGGGACGATGTGGATGACCATGATAGCCTACGCTTTTTAAGAGAGATGACACTAAAAATAAAGCAGTGATGCATCTTCTTATAAATGTTCTACCATAGCTCCTTGTAACATTTAGAAGCTGAAAATAGATAACAGCATCTGTCAACTTCAATATTGAATTTAGTACGCTGCATTTTCCAGTTAATACGAGATAAAACATTTAAGAGTCATACGCGTTACACACTTATACGATAATGTATCTTTCGTTACATGACTGACGAGAGAGAATATTTTTTTCGCAGTAGGTTGCTATTTCCTTCTGCGGTAGACTGGTTGCCAACCAAGGCTAAAAAAATATGTCCTGCTATTCAACCCATATTTGAGAAGAGAAGAGATGGGTTTATACCTTCCCTAACGGGATTTGTGTGAAATTAAATATAACGAACTCGACTGGGATTCGAACACGTCTCTCGGTTGCATAATTACTTTTTCTTTTAATAGTATTCACTTAATAAAGTCGAATGGATACTCAAGGAAGAGAGTTACTGAATGTCTTGTATGAATTTGGTGGGTAGGAAGGTTAGAATTTCAATTTATGGAATATCTAGGAAAGATGACAGTTAACAGCAGGCTTGCAGAGGCTAAGATTGTAGAGATCGGGAAATTATGCACCCGTGACTGATCCAGGAAGTAGCGGTTCCTGCGAAGAATTCTCCGACTATAACTTCCTCTTTACTAATGGAATATGTAGGGAAGGTGGGTGGTTCCTGCCAGGGTATGTGGTATGGCAGGTTTTAGGTATGAAGGTCAGAAATCTTGAAACTAAAGAATGTCGCTCGTCAGAACATGTGCCATGTTTTGGTTTGTTTGATAACGTTTAGCGGCATATCAACCTCTATGGGTTATTTAATGCCGAAATCTAATTTTTTTAATACAATTTGAAAGATTCAACGAAATATATTTTGAACACAAGTGCATGTCTTCAACTTCATTAAATTGTATTGCTGGTAATTTTCCTTTAAATATATATTGCTGGTCATTTTGATACAAATTGTTATTGTTAGTCATTTTATGATAAAAATGTAATGCTTGTAACTTAGAAAAATGTGTTATATTTTTTGTTAAAGTTATACAGGGTATCCATAAGTTCATGTGGACTTAAAAAAAATTATAGCCTTATTTGTATTTGTGATAGAAATAATTTGTAAAAAGGATTAGAAAGAAGTAAATCTATATTTTTTTAAAGGTTTTTTTAAAAATTTTATTTAAGTTTCTACATGTCCTCCATCATTACCAATACAAAGGGTAATACGATTTTGCAGTTCACGGAAAACATTTGCCAACTGCTTTCGAGTAATGCCTGAAGTCACATTAGTTTTGTTTTAGCTATACTTAAAACTAGGTAGATTATACTTTATAAGATTTTTTACTGATTATTTCTATCCCAAATACAAATAAAGTTAGAAATTCTTTCAAGTGCATACAAACTTTATGGACAGTCTGTATTTTGCAATACTGTTTGATTTAAGAAGTTGTAATATGTTATATGGGTTAAATTCATGTAAGCTCTTTGATGTTGTTTGTTTGTTAGTATTTTAAATACATTTGGGGGAATTTGCTATAATTTGTTTGTATGCACGTATTGCTGACAATTTTGCTATAAATATATAGTGTTATTTATATATATATATAAAAGTGATATTTTTGGGCGGGGTATTATTTGCTCATAGCTGGAAACCTAATAAGGAACAACAGGAGGTAAGAGGTGGTTCCACGATCCTCAAACCCACTAATCTCCCAATCAGAGGCCGTGGAGCTGGATGCAATTTATTCTCATTTGCTATGGAAATGATGATAGAACAATGAGAGGCTTGCGACGTTTCCACTCTGGGGGAAAGGGGGTTGCAGAGCCGAAAGTATTTAATCAACACACAAGTCCGTGTAGACGGGTTGAGGATTGGGAAATGAGAGCTTGGAAGAACCAGACTATATATGGACAGCACGACCTAGTTTTCGATTTGATCTGCCTCTTATAAAGATAGAGTATATAGCTTGAAGAGTCAGGTTCTTACTGGAACGCTACAAGGAACTGAGGATTTTTCGCAGCATCATTAGCGATGGATCATATATATGAGTTCCACTTGTTTGGTTTGGTTGTTTTTATTTGGCGGCATATCAACACCTCTATGGGTTATTTAATGCCGAAATCTAAATAAGAAAAATTTTAACTGTATAATTACATTATATACTTGTGTAACGCGCCAACTCGCTCATCGTGTGGCCCCAAATTTCCACTTATAAAAACTGATTTTATCATGTACCTCGTGTATCAGGAGAGTTCCTTTTTTGAGAGACGAACTTACAATAGAAAAACCTATTTTCCTCTATCTCTTTATCTCATCTTCTAGTTAAATAAGTTAAAAAGAGAATGATAAAAGTATAGTTAGTAACGATATACTCGTTGCGTAAACGGGTACAGCCATAAACAACCGAACGAGAAACAGCTTAACATCTTATAACCGTAAACCCTAAAAAAAGATGCATATTCGCTATTTTGGATTTTATAATAGGATACTAATATGTGAATATTACACGCATTAGTATTGGATACATTTAAGTAAAATATCAGTTATATCAAAAATATGTTTATTTTAAATATAGCTGTACTTTTTTACTACAGTAAATAGATATACAGTGTAACCCGGATATAAGAGACCCGGATATAAGAGAAACCCGGATATGAGAGATTTTCTCTGGTCCCAAATTAGAGCCTGTGTTAATGTATATATAATAGACCAAACCCGGATATAAGAGAAACCTGGATATAAGAGACTTCGTCTCCAGTCCCGACAACTCTCTTATATCCGGGTTAAACTGTATATAGTTTGGTCAAGGGCATAGCCAGGGCCAGTAATACATAAGCTAATTTTATATCTCGTGTATGATACGACCCTCTTAAAATTAGCTTCAAAATTATGTTTTCAAAATTCGCAAGATATATAAGTATATACGGTAATTCAATAGAACGGCATTATTTCATAATTAATTTTTAATTACTTAGCTGCATCTTTTTACCAAATAATCTCACAAAATCAAACGAGAGGTGAACATTTGCTTCTCCTTACAAGAAAGGAAATTAACCAACGCAAAATTTCTTTTTAAAAATATATATCCCATATCTTTAATCTTGTACAGATTAATTGAAACAACCTTTTTTAGTTTACTTTCTTTCAACGATCAGTTTTAGAGGCAATGGAATGATAGTGCGTAATCGACTTCTATTTTTACCTCAGATGATTTGTTACAGGATGGCATTTATCGTCATACCCAGGACAAGTTCCACTAATTATGTGGCAAAATTGAGTCGCAACAGGCTTTCAGAGCAAGGATCTTCCTTGATTGAACAACTGCTCATTATCATAAACGGCAATGAAGAGTCGATTTAATGTTGATAAAACGTTAATAACTTGGTACAGTGCTGTGCAATAAAAGTAACTCAGTCAAATTGTTTTTGAAAAAAAAAATGTTTTATTAATATTTTAGATAAAAAATAGTTTTAAAAAGGTGTGTATAAGCGAGGGAAATTGTCTGCAATTTTACAAAAAAATCTCAAGAAACAAAATTAATGCATGTTATTTTTTGATTTTAAGGTAAATATTTGCTGTGCAAAAAATTCTTACTCGTTAAAAAATGTGTCATTATTTCAAAACACCTCGTAATTTTATTTCCATAATTTTTATTCCAGAATATTTCTTAAAAATCTCGAAAGTTCTAGAATTATTCTAAAATATATAAAAGAAACCAAAAATATAATGAATTACTGATTTGTTATGAAATGCTACAAGCACATGCCACAATCTGTTAAATTAGCAATAGCTGCCCTATCAAAAGCTAGTAAATCGACTCGAGAAATTGCAAATATTGTCAACACTTGTCAACTGTCTCGAGGGATTTGAGAAGGTTCCATTCCACTGAAATATTTGTCAATGTAGACAACAGGGGTAGAAAACCCAAGATCGCTGAAGGAAACCGGACGCAAAAGCATTAGAGAAATTAACCAAAACCTGTCAATTACCAGTACAGAAATTGCTGCTACCTTGAAAAAATGATCTCCGACTAAGTGAGCTCCTCTACTGTACGCAGATGGTCCTTGAACGAAGGTTACAAAGACTATTAAAAAGATTTTAAACCACCGCTAAATAAAACACCTTAGACTAAATGTTTAGCACGTGCAAACACTTACAAGTTCTTCACTGAGTCTGATAGGAAAACTGTTCTTTTTCTCCGACGAGACAAACATTTAAATGATTTCAAAAGACAAAAGAACAAAAATCAGACGGAGAAATCTCTTTCAAAATGACAGTCAAAATGACTGTGAAGCATTCTGTCAATTTTATGGTTTGGGTTTGCTTTTCATTAAATGAGACTGGATTTTTCAAACCAGTATACAAAACTTTGAACAGCACGTAATGCTCAAAAATATTGGACACCTGTTTTCTGCCATCTGCTAAAAAACTCGAAATTAATCAATCAAATCTCATTTTTATGCAAGACAGTTCTCCTTACCACACACCAAAGCAGATGTAAAATTACTTTTCCGAAAAAAAAATGTTAATGTTATGGTATGGCCACCACAATTTCCTGACTTAAATACAAACGAGAATTTCTGGAGCGGAATAAAAATGAGACTTTCGAAGAAATTCATTCACAACGAAGTATCTTTGGTTGAAAATTTTATTGTGGAGTGGAACAGTTTGCTAAGAGATGACATCTTCAAAACCCTCATTAAGACCATGCCGGACTGAGTCAACAAAGTCCTGAAAACATATGTAGAAGCATAAATTACAAATGAATTATTTCTTTTTTATTTTACCAAATTTTACTTTTTTAAGAAAATATTAGATTAACTTTATAGATATTAATACAGCGTAAAAAGTCAGTAACTTTTTCGCACAGTAAATATTTACATTAAAATCAAAAATAACATGCATGAATTTTGTTTCTTAAGATTTTTTTTAAAGTTGCAGACAATGCATTAGTTCCCTTACTTATATACCAATTTTTTAAAACTCTATTTTTTTTTCTAAAATATTAAGAAAAAAATAAGATTTTGTTTCAGAAACATTTGACCGAGTCAATTTATTTTGCGCAGCACTGTATTTGACGCAAGCGGTGTTAAAAGAAAAATTTCCCCAATTTAGTTGTTAGAGATCGTTCAGATTAAAGATCACCTTCCAGGCGATCGTCATCTATATTGTCGACGTGCGGTTTCGTCCGGGGTGGTAGACAGGCCTTGAACCCGTCTAGGCGGGTTCAGAAAGGCCATATTTTGGCCGAGCCTATGGGCTCGGAGATACCCACTTTAAACCGGCCTTGTGCCACATTTTATCCTCGTGGGTGGATAGATAAATACAGGAATCAAGAGATTCAACCAGAGACTCTGCCCGACTGCGACTCAGTCAACACATTCTCCAGGAACGGGCTTACCAGGAATATACAAAAGACTATATGTAAATATTGTGTACACTTTCTTGTTTCAATACATTTTGTTCTAAGTACATTTTGTGTTGCATTATTATTCCATGCATTAGTCAAGTTTCAACACTAAGCTAGCCACAATTATTCACCCAAACTATTCCTTAGACCAATACAACACATTTTTACTTACCATACTTACTAAATCTACCTTAATAACTCAGAATCTCCATGAAGTTCTAACTAGTCCTGATACGTACAATTCTAGTCTTTGTGGGGAAGGGAATAAAAAATAAAAATGTATTTTATGTATAGAGTGGAGGAATCAAGAGATTCAATCCAGAGACTCTGCCCGACTGCGACTAAGTCAACACATTCTCCAGGAACGGTCTTACCAGGAATATACAAAAGACTATATGTAAATATTGTGTACATTTTCTTGTTTCAATACATTTTGTTCTAAGTACATTTTGTGTTGCATTATTATTCCATGCATTAGTCAAGTTTCAACAATTAGTATTAAAGCAATATGCATAAAGGGTAGGACCATAGCATCTTATTTCGTTCTCTGCAGTGATATTTAAAAAAATAGAGAAAACATTAATCTGAAAACAAAGCAAATCATAATAACAATTGTCCAGACACCATGATCAAAGACCACAAGAACAGAATGTGCTTACTTATTGATATGATAGTCCCTACAGATTGTAATGCATCTTTGAAGATCTTAAAAATAACAATCATAATACAAGGATCTTGAAGAGGAAATCACCGAAAATGTGGCATATGAGGACATCAATAATTCTTATTGTAGTTGGAACCCTCGGACTGATTGCAAAAGGTTACAATAGTCTCACTGAAGGAATTTCTGGTAGCCATGATTTCAATGAATACAAAATATAGTACTCAGATTACGAAGAGCCTTATCTACGCTTAAGTCTCTGATTATAACAAAAGTCAAGGCATATAATAATAATAATAATAATAATAATAATAATAATAATAATAGCTTCAAAAGTATAGCTCACACTTTAAGATGTGCTTGATATGTATGGTTTTAGGTTGTCTGTCATTGTTTTTATATATATATATATATATATATATATATATATATATATATATATATATATATATATATATATAAACAGTGGGAAATGTCCTACTGGCATTTCTTGCCTGAGATCTCTGGTTGGAACCTGGAATTAGAGATGAGTACACGCCAGGAATCAAAGGAAATAATAATAATAATAATAATAATAATAATAATAATAATAATAAGTGACTTGATATATATTTGTGCAAAAGACCAACAATGGATTTTGTTGGAAGTTTCGGTATCTTGTGTGAAGAACATCGCGATGACCAACCAGGTGAAAATTGAGATATACAATTTTGGGGGGCAAGGCACTCGGCACTATTTCTCGAAAGACATTCCCTTGCAACAGGATTGGAAGTGCGCAGGTGCTTGAAACAGGAAATGTCCTGAGGAATTTATTTCGCGTCTAAGCTGCGAGTAGCAGCTCAGACAGGATCATCATCACCCGGCCGAAACATCCAAGCGCCAGCCAGGATATCAACTACTACTACTACTACTACTACTAATAATAATAATAATAATAAGAAGAAGAAGAAGAAGAAGATATGAATAAGAGACGAAGAAGAAGAAAAAAAGAAGAGGAAGAAAATCCGAAGAAGAAGAGTAAAAAGAAAAGACGAAGAAGAGACGAAAAAGAAGAAGATGAAGAGCAACAACAACAAAATACGAAGAAGAAGAGACGAAGAAGAAGAAAAAAAAGAAGTAGAGACGAAGAAGAAGAAGAGGAAGAAAAGACGAAGAAGAAGAGGAAGAAAAGACGAAGAAGAAGAAGAAGAAGAGACGAAGAAGAAGAAGAGACAAAGAAGAAGAAGGGACGAAGAAAAAGAAGAAGAAGAGACGAAGAAGAAGATTAAGAAGAGACGAAGAAGAAGAAGAGTAAGAAAAGACGAAGAAGAAGAAGAAGAAGAAGAAGAAAAGACGAAGAAAAAACGAAGAAGTGACGAAGAAGAAGAAGAGACGAAGAAAAAGAAGAAGAAAAAGAAGAGACGAAAAAGAAGAAGAGGAAGAAAAGACGAAAAAAAGAGACGAAGAAGAAGAAGAAAAAGAAGAAGAAGAAGAGACGAAGAAGAAGAAAAAGAAGAAGAAAATAATAAAAGACGAAGAATAAAAAGACGAAGTAGAAAGAAAAGAATTATGCAGAAGAAGAGAAAGATTTTCTAACAAGAAATGACGAAGCACTCATTCTGAAAAATTGTGTTAACCTCACATTCAGATTTGTCTGATGAATATCCAGAAACAAGTGGCCATCTTGTATCCGGTTGCGCGATATTAACATTCACCGAATATAAAACACGTCATGACATGGTGCAGCAATATCTGCACAGGGTAATTTGCAACTTTTACAGGAAGGAAACTGCAAGACATCGATAGGAACACCACCCAGGCCTCGTTACAGACAAAGGTCTGTAACAATTTTATGAGACTTTAAAGTACATACAGAAAGAACAATCAAATCTAATCCTCCATTGATCACAAGAAGAGAATGTGTTGTTTTATTGATATGACATTTCCTGCATACTGTAATGTATCTTTGAAGACATGAAGAAATTTATCAAATTACAAGGATCTTGAAGTGGAAATCTTGAAAATATGATAAATGAAGAGAACGGTAATATCAGTTGTGGTTGGGTTCCTGGTTTCTCTTGGAAAAGGTTCTGATAGACTCAGTGAAGAGAACCCCGAAAGCTCATGCCTTAAATAAATACAAAATAATTAGTACAGTATTTACATTAGTCGGACTATTATCCTCATCTTTCGGCCGTTCTTCAGGTGGTTGGAATTTCGAACTAAACCCTTTATTGCGCTCACTGGGGTAGACTGTTCTAGTTCCACGTGCCACGTTTGATGGGTGTCAGTTATCAGTTATCTCCGGCTAATTTTTTCTCTGAAGGAATTGAACTCACCTTCTTTGGGTCTGTCACTGGATCTGACCAACGCCTTTATCCACTGTGCCATGTGTCCTTGAGGACATCTGGGTATGAACTTCTGAGTATTATAGACCTAATGTTTTCAGCATCATTTTTACCAGTGCTCACATTGCAATTTTTTGTTGTTATCATTGCATGTCTTTACCAGAGTTCGTATTGCAACTTTGTTATCATTGCTTAATGTAAATACTGTACATAATACCTCATCTCAGAAATATAGACAGACAATAATTAGTTTCGCAAGTACAACTTACACCTCATCAAAGGCTTTATTTATGTAAAAGGTGTAATTATATATATATATATATATATATATATATATAAAGAAGAAATATAGTCTTAAGATGTGCTATATTTATGGGATAAAGTGCTCAATATCAGAGATAGGGCGTGTGTAAATATAAAAGTGACCATAGAAGTCAACACTTAGAGGCGACTGTTTCATGCTAGATGTAATCGTCAGGCCACATTACCTCAGACTTCATCATCAATACACGGAAGGTTAGCAGACATAATGTCTGTAATTTATTCAATCAGAAATCCAGCGAAAATTACGTATGAAATAAAATATATATATATATATATATATATATAATGTTCTGAAATTAACGTTTTGAAAAAAAAATTGTCTGTGTTTTCAACTTTACTCCAAGAGGCCCGATCCCAAAATATAATACCATTTTGAAATCAGGCCAACACTGTGAGTAAATAATAAACATTCCTAGTCGGATCTGGACACGAGATCCTGAAATTTTGGATTCCCAAATTTTCATTACAGCAATTGTTTTCGGCAATTTTTACGTGACATTTCGTGACGAATTTTTTTGCAAGATAAGAAATTTGCAACTTGGAAATAAATTTGGGAATTATCGAAATTAACTGCGTAATCCACCGAAAGTCACCCAAGTGATAAAAAGTAATTGTTTCTACGGAAAGTAATGACTTACATGCATCAAACTGTCTTTAAATTAAGTGGTAACGAACAATTACTATTGAACTTTCATAGTCAGCTTAAGTATTAATGCAATACTTAAATGTAGCGATCAATTTTGAGTTCTTCTTTAGTATATTGTTGCCTATCACATCTACTCTTCCCTACCTATTGTGATGAAAGCATAATCAAGAGCTCTCTGTATCAGCTAGCTTAAATACCGCCCTATAGGGTGGCTTTTAAGCTATTATATATATAAATGTCACGTTATCTTGGACCCACACAACAGAAAGGTACCAAAAAGAAAAAAAATAATGAGAGTATCAAGCGCGCAGACAGGCGTACACACATTCATACAGACGTGTACATACACACATAGAGAAGAAAAATTAATCTTATCTTTCTACTTCTTTTACACTTTCTTTTTTCTTTCTTTCTTTCGGTTTCCTTCACATGGTAATGTTTTTCCTTCTTTTATTTCTACTTCTATTACACTTCTTTCTTTCAACTTCCATTATATGGTAATGTTTTCCCTCTGTTCATTCTATCTCTTTTAGATTACTTTCTTTCCTCTATTACAATTCTTCTCTTTCTTTCTTTCTTTCTTTCTTTCTTTCTTTCTTTCTTTCTTTCTTTCTTTCTTTCTTTCAATTTCCCTCACTGGTAATGTTTCCCTCTGTTCTTTCAACCTCTTTTACACTTCTTTCTTTCTTTCTTTCTTTCTTTCTTTCTTTCTTTCTTTCTTTCTTTCTTTCTTTCTTTCTTTCAATTTCCCTAACTGGTAATGTTTCCCTCTGTTCTTTCAACCGCTTTTACTTCTTTCTTTCTTTCTTTCTTTCTTTCTTTCTTTCTTTCTTTCTTTCTTTCTTTCTTTCAATTTCCCTAACTGGTAATGTTTCCATCTGTTCTTTCAAACCTTTCTTTTTACACTTCTTTCTTTCTTTCTTTCTTTCTTTCTTTCTTTCTTTCTTTCAATTTCCCTAACTGGTAATGTTTCCATCTGTTCTTTCAACCGCTTTTACACTTCTTTCTTTCTTTCTTTCTTTCTTTCTTTCTTTCTTTCTTTCTTTCTTTCTTTCTTTTTTCAATTTCCCTAACTGGTAATGTTTCCATCTGTTCTTTCAACCTTTTTTACACTTCTTTCTTTCTTTCTTTCTTTCTTTCTTTCTTTCTTTCTTTCTTTCTTTTTCTTTCTTTCAATTTCCCTAACTGGTAATGTTTCCCATCTGTTCTTTCAACCTTTTTTTACACTTCTTTCTTTCTTTCTTTCTTTCTTTCTTTCTTTCTTTCTTTCTTTCTTTCTTTCTTTCTTTCTTTCAATTTCCCTAACTGGTAATGTTTCCATCTGTTCTTTCAACCTCTTTTACACTTCTTTCTTTCTTTCTTTCTTTCTTTCTTTCTTTCTTTCTTTCTTTCTTTCTTTCTTTCTTTCAATTTCCCTCACTGGTAATGTTTCCCTCTGTTCTTTCAACCTCTTTTACACTTCTTTCTTTCTTTCTTTCTTTCTTTCTTTCTTTCTTTCTTTCAATTTCCCTAACTGGTAATGTTTCCCTCTGTTCTTTCAACCTCTTTTACACTTCTTTCTTTCTTTCTTTCTTTCTTTCTTTCTTTCTTTCTTTCTTTCTTTCTTTCTTTCTTTCAATTTCCCTATTTGGTAATGTTTCCCTCTGTTCTTTCAACCTCTTTTTACACTTCTTTTCTTTCTTTCTTTCTTTCTTTCTTTCTTTCTTTTCTTTCTTTCTTTCTTTCTTTCTTTCCCTAACTGGTAATGTTTCCTCTGTTCTTTCAACCGCTTTTACACTTCTTTCTTTCTTTCTTTCTTTCTTTCTTTCTTTCTTTCTTTCTTTCTTTCAATTTCCCTCACATCGTAATGTTTTTTACTCTGTTCTCTCTCCCTCTTTTACATTAGTTTCTTTCTTTCTCTCTTTCTTTTTTTATTTCTTTCTTTCTTTTTCAAATTCCCTAACATGTTAATGGTTTTTCCTCTGTTCTTTTCTTTCTTTCTTTCTTTCTTTCTTTCTTTTCTTTTCTTTCTTTCTTTCTTTCTTTCTTTCTTTCAATTTCCCTCACTGGTAATGTTTCCCT
>CAHIKZ030001868.1:3417500-3467500 GCA_903632075.3 Acanthosepion pharaonis
ACAGGAATATTGTGAAGAAATCGATGCCAAACAAAAATGATATGTTCATCATTAATTAATAATAGCTAGGCATTGCAAGCTCAAGAAGGATTGCAATAAAGTCTCTCTCTCTCCATATATAGAAATCGTATATATATATATATATATATATATATATATATATATATATATATATATATATATATATATATATATATATATATATACTGAAAAACAAACAAAAATCCTAATATGCGATTATGCTGTTTTAATGTTTAATGTCAACGTCGGACGTTTCGGTCTAATAGACCATCGTCAGAACATATTCATAAAACATAATTAACATAGACCATATACAATTCAGCATGAAAAGGACGTTAATCTCAAGGCGGGTGGGATTGTTAATCAGAGAGTCGAGTTAAGCAACACAGACACTGTTCAGTACCTAGATGGGTGACCGTTTGGAAATACCGGGTGATGTTAGTTTCGGTGTGCGGGTAGTGTCATGTAGAATGCCTCGGAATTGTTAATCAGTGAGTCGAGTTAAGCAACACGGGGATTTAATCGGAAAGTTGAATTCTAATTCCCGTTTTTTTTGTATATTCATTTATGCACAACTCCCTTGAGCAATTATTTCACCTCTTCTTCCTCCATTATAATTAGTAAAACTTGTATCAATAAGCCATTACTATCTAGAAAAAAAGAAATGCTTGAAATTTAAAAAAAATTACTGGCTTTAAATAACCTGCAAAAAGATTTATTAATTCGTTTTCTGCAGCTTATCAATAAATAATTCGGCTTCTACCTTAAGTTAGGCTTGTTCTTTTTATTGTGTGCACAAAGCAAGAAAATGTAAATAATTATCTGCACTTTATTTTTACTGAAGGAACTTTTAACTTTCCCAAAAATGAATCGGCCAAAACATACAAAACTCATTTCTATTTATTAATGAACGAGTTGAACTTTTCTTTTTTTCTCGACGTCTCCAAATAAAGTGTGAAATGGTTATTTCTGTCTATCACGTGTCGTCTTTCAAAGATTACGGATTTTCATGCGACTGAAAGTAACAATCCGGTTTGAGTGTAACTATAAAGACTGTTGCTGGCACTGAAATTATTTTACGCACCTTTGGCGGGATTTTAATCATTGTACAGATTGTATGCAAGCCCAGTATTGCAATGTTCGTAACTCTTCTGCTCAAGGAACA
The DNA here is from genome assembly GCA_903632075.3 of Acanthosepion pharaonis. Lineage (NCBI taxonomy): Eukaryota > Metazoa > Mollusca > Cephalopoda > Sepiida > Sepiidae > Acanthosepion > Acanthosepion pharaonis. The sequence goes on from CAHIKZ030001868.1 coordinate 3,418,687, forward strand.
TATGAAACGGCGCCTTTACCTACCAACCAGAAGTACTAACCCGCGGGGCTACAAGTTGAAAGCAACTTGGTTCAGTCGTAATTAACTCTAGTTTGGCCAAACTTTTACTGTACTATTAAATAAAAAGTCTAAGATGTCTAGCACAGGATGATTAATAAGAAGTTTCGAATTTGGGGGCATTTTGGCAATCTGATGGAGATTTAATGCACTTGAGGCTTTCGCTTAGTAGTAAAAACAACGGCCTTACTAGTAACAAGCATTGGAACATGTTTAAAATTGTCGGGAGTTGCATCATCTTGACGTTGGTATTTTTTTTAAATCATTTCACCCCGAGCAAGGTAATAAAGCCACTAAGGTGTAAGAGGTTACTGAGTGTTGGAGAATATATATATATATATATAAAAGACTACGATTAAGGAGAGAACAATAAAAAACAAGACGACAATAAATAACGATTCGGAAAAGTATTACAGTGTAACCCGGATATAAGAGACCCGGATATATGAGAAACCCGGATATTAGAGAGATTTTCTCTGGTCCCAAATTAGAGTTTATGTTAATGTATATAAAATAGAACAAACCCGGATATAAGAGAAACCCGGATATAAGAGACTTCTTCTCCAGTTCCGACAACTCTCTTATATCCGGGTTACACTGTATCATTATTTTTATTGATTCAAATCCAGAGTCTTGAATTTTATTGAATATTGATCATTATGAAGGTATGGCATAAGGCTATTTGGAAGCAGACAACATTGCGCCAATGCCTGATTTGATATTCAGCATTGGAAATCTTCGCTTGTTCTAAAATGGGATTGAGCACCTCTTTACAGTATTGGTAAACATATAGTTGTTTTATGAATGACGAAAGGGAAATGTTTCATCTACCCACCGCAGCATAATCAAGCTCTTCAGAATTAAATTCTAAATGTACATCAGAGCACGCTCTCAGCTTTTTAGCGACCGGCCACATAACCCCATGTTGCTTCACTAATCTCGTTTGCGTCGGACTCCATAAGAACTGAACAATGCCTTTTGTAAATTCACCAGTGGAATGAAAGGTAAAAAATAAACTGAACATTAACGGGTTTTCAATAATTTCTGCGGTTATTCTAGTAATCACTTGCAGGATTTGGTGTATAGATAGATGGGAAATGGGGAAATAAATGTGTCATATTATTCTAACAGGTTAGCTTTCACTTCAGCAAACGAAAACTGTAACTTTCATACGACTCCTCTACCCATCTTTTCATCACGACGCATGGCTGGAAACTCTAGCATGCGGCGTCGGAACTATTTCGATGTCCGCTCAAATCCCGCTAGCCGGAGATCCATAGCTACTCTCAATCCCAACAGTGTCTGCTTCTATAAGACTGTAACCAAACATTTTCAGTAACAGGGGAAGTGTCACTTGTAACTATTTTTTTTTTCTTTTACTCCATACGCTAAAGTGAATGGCCGTTTTGAATAGCTTACTTCAGAGATTCCTCTGCTGGTCATAAAAGAACACAAACCCTTAAGACTGAATTATTCGTCCACTTCCATGAAGGTGTCCGGATCACAGCAGTAGTGACACAAAATAGCTATATTCACTGTTTTGAGTTTGACTATTTGTTGATACGTAGACTGTTTCAACATTGCAATCCTAACCATGTGTGTGGCACATTAGGCAAGTCTTTATATATAGCTTTTTTTAGTTAAAAGAATTGTTCAGAATTGTGTTTTTGTTTCCTTCTAAATTCTACTTCAACAATTCTAACATTTCCGCATAAACTCTGAAATTTTTAGTATTTATTTATGCTTTATTTTATATTTTATTTTTTCTACAATAGGTTTACCTATCGTCCAGTTATTTTTTATGTATACCTGCTCAGATTCGATCTAGATTGGTTTACCTATCGTCCGGTACAAAATCCTCAACTGTTTTCTGAACAGGAGGAGAGGATTATCCCTTGTTTTCTGTTACTTTTAAATTCTACTACAACTATATTTCTAAAGTCTCCGCCTAAACTCTAAAATAATTATTGGGTTTCCGTTTTCTTCGAAATTCTTTTTGCGTCTTAGGGGCTTTAAAGCCTAACCTGGGGGGTATTGATTAAAAATTGAATATCAAAAAATTTTCCAAAAACATTCAAAGTCAGATTTTTTCAAAAAAATCCATTTTAAAAGAAATCTTTTAATTATATGAGTTCATAAAATAACAAATAAAGAATAAACATTCAGCAAGACGCGAAAATGCATGTCTTTGGCAGAGGAAGTCTCTGTGATTAATAATGCTGATAATACTACAACTATATATAATTATATGCATAATAAATACTACAGCTTTATTTATAATCAATAACATCAGGTAGGAGAATTCTCATTAATCGGCGTAAATAAAAATGAGTGTAAATGGTTATATCTGAAATTGAATTGTTTTTATGGATTATCTATCTTTTCTAGATTATTTAAAGCCAGAAAATAATTAAGATTGTAATATTTCTTTAACATACACCCCCTTATGGCAAGGAGACTAAGAACTGGTTTTCAGTAATTTCCGCAGTTACTCTGGTACGGTTGTATAGAGAGGTAGCAAATTGGGTAAAAGAGTGCCATGTTACTCTAAAAGATTAGTTTTTCCTTCAGCCAATGAAAACACTGTAACTTTTATATAACCCCTCATGCCATCTTTTCGACACGACGCATGGCTGGAAAATCTAACATGCGGCGTCTACTCTAAATCTACTCTAACATGTAGTTCTACTACAGTCATTTCAATTGGTTTGATGAGCTTTTTTCTATTGTAAGTAGCCTTCAAAATATAAGCACAGTACTAGATTGGCATAATTTTACAGATAAAACGACTAGACGTAGACGTAGGTTATATTTTGTTTTCTTTACAGCTAGTTTACCTTTTACAAGGCCCAGGAGCCACTCGAGATAGAGGCTTACGCTTAGAAGCTATTTGTGTGTATAGGAGTTTAAGATAATGCTTAACACTCACCTTGAACAAGGTAAGATTGTAATGACTGGGGAAACATCCTTTTATGGCAGTGGTTCGCGGGAAGAAGTGGAAATTACTTCTCATCTATTAAATATCGAAAGAATGTGTGTGATTTGCTAAATATGAAAACATTACTCCATTTTTGACCTGAATTGTAAATGTAGAATATAGCAGAAGAGACCCAAGAACTTTAGGAGCGGTACTATTTTACCTGCACCCTTAGCGATGGATAGTATGTATGAGTTAGACCTGTGCTCCTGTGTGAGCTTTAGGTCCGAGAGTCTTTCGAGGCATGATGCATCACCGCTGGGACCTCCGTTCATCAAGTTTGGTAGTAATTCGGGTTTAGATCGGTGATAATGAAATGTAACTGGCTAGGTCTTCGAGATAGATAATGTAGCCAGGCAGTTTTTAGCCCATTGGATAGTTCGTGCAAAAACGGAAGAGAGTTCGGTCGCCAATATTTGACAATCATGAATTTTAGAGGGGCGCACGTATATCGTCATATCATCGGCATAGATTTTTGAGTAAGTTCAGGTCTACTTATCATCTCTCAGTTACGTCTTTGTCTTTGGGCAGAGTGCCCCCAGGGGCTTCTCTGTCAAAGAACAGAGGGGCAACTGAGAAAATTATACTGAAGAGATGCCCTGCGCTGGGGAATAGCTGCCCTCCCATTGCACAAGAGGGAGGCCAGCGCAACCGTCGGTTGTGGGGGCTGAGGGGAATTTTTGTCCCTGCCTGAGTGTATGCACTCGGGTCCCCACATTAATCCGACTTTGTGTCACATCTCATTCTCGTGAGGGAATGAGTAAACATATATATATATATATATATATATATATATATATATATATATATATACATACAGACAGACTTTCGCTGTATCACAGCTTCTGAGTTTGGGTAGACGTCCGATTGCTTCAAGCCGGGATCGAAACCAGACTGATCATTATATTCGGTTACACTGTATTATATATATATATATATATATATATATATATATATATATATATATATATATATAAATTCGAAATTATTAAATATAAAAATAGACATTATATGTCTATATTATTCACTGGGACATGTTTGAAATATCTTGCTTAGAAAATATTATTTAGATGACTGGACAGAGTGCCCCCAGTGGCTTCTCTGTCAAAGGACAGAGGTGCAACTGAGAAAATTATACTGAAGAGGTGCCCAATCCTGGGGAACAGCTGACCGAGGCCGCGCACTCCCATTGCACCAGAGATAGGCATCGGTGCTTGCACTGAGGACAGCGCAACCGACGGTTGTTTGGACTGAGGGGAATTTTTGTTCGTGTCCTGGGCGTACGCACTCGGGTCCCCACCTAAAAATAGAAATTATGTCACATCTCGTTCAAGTGTGTGGGGGCGGGGGGCAGAGTAAATACCGCATAGATGTTTACAATTGATCTGAGTATATTCTTAGACAGATCATTTATGTAGATTAAAGAGATGGCTGAGCCAAGGAATGACCCCTGGGGAACGCCTGCGTTGACCGCTTGAGCACCGGAGGACTGGCTATTGATAACTACCTACAGGGACTTACTTTTTTATGGTAACTGTTTCTTCTCTCGCACTTCTCGTTTGGGGAATTATTTTCTAGGATTATTTTTCAGTCAACTTTGATCATCAAAAATTTCAATGAAATGTCAATTCTTATCTTCTGTCTGCTTGATTCTTGTTCTTTTACTCTACTGTGTCGTTAATGATTTTTATCATATTGTTTAATCCGACTTTTGTGTCACATCTCATTCTCGTGAGGGAATGAGTAAACACTGTATATATATATATATATATATATATATATATATATATATATATATATATATATATAGACATCCCAGACAGACTTTCGCTGTATCACAGCTCCTCAGTTTAGCTAGAGGTCCGATTGCTTCAAGCCGGGATCGAAACCAGACTGATCATATATATATATATATATATATATATATATATATATATATATATATATAAATTGAGATTATTATACATAAAAATAGACATAATATGTCTATATTATTCACTGAGACATGTTTGAAATGTCTTGCTTAGAAAATAATATTTAGATGACTGGACAGAGTGCCCCCAGGGTCTTCTCTGTCAAAGGACAGAGGGGCAACTGAGGAAATTATACTGAAGAGGTGCCCAGCCCTGGGGAACAGCTGCCCGAGGCCGCGCCTTCCCATTGCACCAGAGGTAGGGATCGGTGCTTGCAACCGACGGTTGTTGGGACTGAGGGGAATTTTTGTTCGTGTCCTGAGCGTACGCGCTCGGGTCCCCACTTAAAATAGAAATTGTGTCACATCTCGTTCAAGTGGTGGTGGTGTGGGGGGATAAATACCGCATATATGTTTACAACTGATCTGAGTATATTCTTAGACAGATCATTTATGTAGAGATGGTTGAGCCAACGAGTGACCTCTGGGGAACGCCTGCGTTGAACGCTAGGGCTCCGGAGGACTGGCTATTGATAACTACCTACAGGGACCTACCTTTTAATGGTAACTGTTTCTTCTCTCGCACTTCTCGTTTGTGGAATTATTTTCTGGCATTTTTTTTTTTTTTCAGTGAACTTTGATCATCAAAAATGTCAATGCAATGTCAATTATTCTCCTCTGTCTACTTGATTCTTGTTCTTTTACTCTACTGTGTCCTTAATGATTTTTATCATATTGTTTGACATTCATATTGTTTACCCCTCCCCCCCCCTTTGCGTCTTAGTGGCTTTATTGCCTTGCTTGCGGTGAAATGATGAAAAAAAAACATTTTTCCAGCTTTCTTCAAGTTCTTTAACTTTGAACAACCAACCGACTAATGCGTTTCTTTCATCATATTCTGGGTTAAAACTGTAAACTCCCGATAATGCATAAGGACGCAAACGGAGGACGCTAGATATGTCAGCTGTGATTTCTGTATGAGTAAGGTTACCGTATAGAATTGCTAGAAGTACACCCAACGTCTTAGCCAATTCGAGCGTAATTATGTATAAGTAAATATAAGGGACATGACATGAATTAGAAGTGACTATAATGAACCTAACAAGAAAGAGAACTCGTTCTAGGTATGATGATAAACTACATCTGGCAGCAAGATCTCTGACAGGGAGGTTTCGATAAAGGTGCAACCGATTCTTAATTGCTGTTGTTCTCATGTCCACCTTAGGGCAAATAGTTAACCCCTAAACTGGGGTCAAAATCTGAAATATAAAAATACATTAGAACAAATTACCAGCAATATATTTTCATAGCAAAAAAAAAATATTGGTAAAAAATTACCAGCCATACATTTATGAAAAAATACAATGACCAATAAGGAATTTTTTTTTACATCGTTCGGCCGTTGTACGCTCCGACCTTCTTCAGGTGATATACGTTGGAATTTAAAACTGATCCCTTTTATTTTGTTCGTGTGGATAGATTGTCCTAATTTCAATGCCATGCGTTTCTTTGATATCTCTGTATCAGTTAGTAAATCAACTGTACAAGTTGTTGTTCTCTCTACTGTGCCTAGGTATTGAACCCACAACTCTTTGGGACAAGTCAATTTTTAGATTACTTAAACAACGTTTTTATTCACTAGGCTATGTGTTCTTGTGGAAATAGGTACAATACCTCATCTCAGAAATATAGACAAAAAGCCATGAGGAGTAGATATGTCGTTAAATAAACAAACCAAACTAAACCTAATCCCCGAATAACAGTTCGTAGCCAGTTTCCATTGCACCACTCGCACATCAAATGTTGCTTAACTTCATTGATCATACTGGAAGTGTTGATTCAACGTGATGTAGCCGTAATCTGTTTCGACCACCCGGACATCCATCAATAATTAGAACCTGGCTCCCCGATTACTATTTCCGAACCATAATTACATTATTACACCACCCGCACACCCAAGCTCACAGTCCCTGGTTTTCCTAAACGGTCATCCATCTAAGTACTGCTGGGGATAGATATTGCTTAACTTCGGTAAATTACTGGAAGGGTGTTTTAACGTGATGTCGCTGTGGGCACTTTATACCACACGCATATCCAAATTTATAGAATCTGGTATACCCAAGCTGTCACCCATTTAGATACTGACCAGACACGGCGTTGCTTAACTTCGGTGTAAATACAGAAACCATTGCTTCAATGTGATGTGGCCGTAAGCTCTTTAGACCATCCGCACCTCCAAGTTTATAGCATCTGGTATAGCCAAGCTGACACCCATCGAGGTACTGACCAGACATGACGTTGCTTAACTTCGGTGTAATTACAAAACCCCTTGTTTCAGTGTAGTGTGGCCGTAAGCTCTTTAGACCACCCGCACATCCAACATTACAGCATATGGTATAGCCAAGCTGACACCCATCTGGGTACTGACTAGGCAAGACGTGGCTTAACTTAGGTGATAGTACGTGAGCCATTGTTTCAACGTGATGTGACCGTAAAAAGGAATTCGCAAGAACGCATTTATTAGGTAAAAAGTAATTAATATGAAATACTCTCTGTCATGTACAGCTGAATAAATGCAATTCTAACCCTGTTGATCGAAAGGAATGTTCCCGGTTTGAAGTTTTTAGACGTTTACCAATAACAGACAATTGAAGAAGGTCGTGTGATAAAATGGCAGTAATAAAAATAGACAGAACTCCGAAAAATAAAATCATTTATTTTTTTAATTTTTACAATCTGAAAAAAGTAGTTCAGAGGCTTTCTAAATTTTACAAAATATTATTTCATTACATTTGTCTGCGATATATATATATATATATATATATACATACATATGTGTGAGCGCATTGCAGACAAATGTAACGAAATATATATTAATCTCTCTCTCTCTCTCTCTCTCTCTATATATATATATATATATATATATATATATATATATATATATATGAAAAAAGAAACGGAACTAAACGGATCAAATCGATTTTCGCTTAGTATTATGAGTAAAAAACAGTGTTTTTTGGTGTGTTTTTTTATTCATCTTCATCCGTGTAGATCATCATAAGAAGCTCGAAGTCACTGGAAATAATTTTTTGCACTTTTTCTATAGTTTGGGAAACAGTTTGATCGTATCAAAATAGAAAACATTCGGAATATTTTTTGCTCTAGTTATTTTTTTTTATTGTTATTATTTTAGTCATAGACTTTTGTTTAAGATGTTCGACGTGTAATAAAAAAGTATATTTATCTCCGAATACAAAGTAAAAGAGAAAATATCCTTCTTTTTTTATTTGTTGTTTTCGTTAACATATTCCATTTTTTCTTTCTTTTTTTTTTTTTAAATCTGTCAAAAACCCACTATAGATTTCTTTCGTTTATAGCTAATATCATGGTTTTGTGTTAATGTATTGTTGATTGCAATAGAGACTGTGTAAACAATATCAGAGAACCGTGTGAGTGGCGAGCCAAGGTGACTGAATTGTCCAGGACTTGAATATTTGTCTAGGAGCGACAAATTAGTAAAGAGAGATGTCATCTTCAAATGAAAATAAATGTCTCTGTATGCTTATATAAGGCAATATTTTATTTCTGTAAGTTGCACCAGGAAGAATAAATAGATAAATAAATAAAAAACAATAATAATAATAATAGTAATAATAGATGCTTTAATATGAGAGGGAAAAAAAGGAATATCTTTCTCAAACTAAATGTAATAAAAATATCTTGTGTAACGCGTTTGGGCTTTCAAATGGACTTCTTCCGACTAAAATAATTTTCTTACTAATGGAATGATTGATCTGTCTTTTTTTTTCACTGATTACTAACCATTGGCAGGTTTTAAATAACCAGAATATATCTTTACATTGTAAGAAAAGTTTTGCAGATAATAATTATTTACTGATACAAATTCTACTAATTAACATTTTTTGTTTTTTCAAATCACACGTATTATGTAATAAGAAGCACTGCTTTTGTTCAGAAAGGTGAAATATTGGCAATATAATTTTCGAAATGAAGAGATTCCGTTGAAATTTGGACTTGGCGTGCTGGTTTTATCTTCGGCGCTGATAGACCTTAAATGATACGCATTAATAAAATTTCTTATTGAGTATTAGCTGTGATTTAAATCTTAGTATGTTTACTAGACTAAGAGAAGGACAATTATGAATTCAAAACCTTGTATATGACTGAATGTGTTCTTTAAATCTGGCAGGATGTCCAGTCCATAAGAAGGATTGATCTGCATTCAAAGTCTATTATATCACCAACTGATATATTGAATTTTGTTACGCCGCGCAGTCTTGAGAAGGTCAACTACGGTATGCCGCGCAGTCTATGAGAAGGCCAACTACGGTATGCCGCTCAGTCCATGAAAAGGCCAACTACGGTATGCCGCGCAGTCATGAAATAGGCCAACTAGGGTATGCAGCGCAGTCATGAAAAGGCCAACTACGGTATGCCGCGCAGTCCGTGAGAAGGCCAACTATGATATGCTGCCGCAGACGCTTAGAAGGCCAACTATAGTATGCTGCCGCAGTCCGTGAGAAGGCCAACTATGATATGACAGTCATGAAGGTCAACCGCCACAGTCCGTGAGAAGGCCAACTATGATATGCTGCCACAATCCGTGAGAAGGCCAACTATGATATGCCGCCGCAGTCCGTGAGAAGGCCAACTATGATATGCCGCCGCAGTCCGTGAGAAGGCCAACTATGATATGCCGCCGCAGTCCGTGAGAAGGCCAACTATGATATGCTGCCGCAGTCCGTGCCAACTATGATATGCTGCCGCAGTCCGTGAGAAGGCCAACTATGATATGCTGCCGCAGTCCGTGAGAAGGCCAACTATGATATGCCGCCGCAGTCCGTATGCTGCCGCAGTCCGTGAGAAGGCCAACTATGATGCTGCCGCAGTCCGTGAGAAGGCCAACTATGATATGCCGCCGCAGTCCGTGAGAAGGCCAATGCGATATGCTGCCGCAGTCTTTGAGAAGGCCAACAGTGCCGCCGCGTCCGTGAAGGTGAATGCTGCCGCAGTCCGTGAGAAGGCCAATATGATATGCTGCCGCAGTCCGTGAAGGAACTATGATATGCTGCCGCAGTCCGTGAAGGCCAACTTCGATATGCTGCCGCAGTCCGTGAGAAGGCCAACTATGATATGCTGCCCGCCGCATATGCCGCCGCGTCCGTGAAGGCCAACTATGATATGCTGCCGCAGTCCGTGAGAAGGCCAACTATGATATGCCGCCGCAGTCCGTGAGAAGGCCAACTATGATATCCTGCCGCAGTCCGTGAGAAGGCCAACTATGATATGCCGCCGCAGTCCGTGAGAAGGCCAACTATGATATGCCGCCGCAGTCCGTGAGAAGGCCAACTGATATGCTGCCGCAGTCCGTGAAGGTATGGTATGCTGCCGCAGTTCGTGAGAATGCCAACTATGGTATGTGGCCGCAGTCCGTGAGAAGGCCAACTATGATATGCTCCCGCAGTTCGTGAGAAGGTCAACTATGGTATTCTGCCGCAGTCCGTAGGGAGGCCAACTATGGTATGCTCCCGCAGTTCGTGAGAATGCCAACTATGGTATGCTGCCGCAGTCCGTGAGAGGGCCAACTATGTTATGGCCTCGCAGTCCATGAGAAGGTAAACCATGGTATGTCGCCGCAGTCCGTGAGAAGGTCAACTATGGTATTCCTCCGCAATCCGTGAGAAGGCCAACTATGGTATGCTGCCGCAGTCCGTAGGAAGGCCAACTATGATATGCTGCCACAGTTCGTGAGAATGCCAACTATGGTATGCTGCCGCAGTTCGTGAGAAGGCCAACTATGATATCCTGCCGCAGTCCGTGAGAGGGCCAACTATGTTATGGCGTCGCAGTCCATGAGAAGATCAACCATGGTATGTGGCCGCAGTCCGTGAGAAGGTCAACTATGGTATCCTGCCGCAGTCCGTGAGAAGGCCAACTATGGTATGCTTCCGCAGTCCGTAGGGAGGCCAACTATGATAGTGCCGCAGTTCGTGAGAGGGCCAACTATGGTATGGCCGCAGTCCGTGAGAAGGCATGTTATGGCGTCGAGAATGAGAAGGTCAACCATCTTATGTCGCCGCAGTCCGTGAGAAGGCCAACTATGTTATGGCGTCGCAGTCCATGAGAAGGTCAACCATCTTATGTCACCGCAGTCCGTGAGAAGGCCAACTATGGTATGCTGCCGCAGTCCATAACAAGGCCAACTATGTTATGGCGCCGAAATCCATGAGAATGCCAACTATGGTATGCTGCCGCAGTCGGTTAGAAGGCCAACTATGATATGCTACCGCAGTCCGTGAGAAGGCCAACTATGATATGCTGCCGCAGTCCGTGAGAAGGCCAACTATGATATGCTGCCGCAGTCCATGAGAATGCCAAATATTGTATCCCAAACAGTCCATGAGAAGGTCATCTGTGGTATGCCGCCGCAGTCTATATGAAGGCCAACTATGGTATGACACGCAGTCCATGAGTATGCCTACTATAATATGTCGCACAGTCCATAAGAAGATCAACTATGTTATGCCACGCAGTCTATGAGAATGCAAACTATGGTATGCCAAGCAGTCCATTAGAATGCCAACTATGGTATGCCAAGCAGTCTATGAGAACGACAGCTCTGAATTCAAAGCCTATTATATGACCAACTGATTTCTAACTTTGGTATGCCGTGCAATATATGAGAATGATAGCTCTGATTTCAAAACCTATTATATGACTGACTCTGGTCTTTCTTTGGTACTCCGACCTATCCAAGAGAAGGAGAGATCTGGATTTAAAGCCAACAAATGTCCAACTATATGACCAACTAAAGTCTAATTTTGGTACACCGGGCAATCCATGAGAATGTTTGCTCTGAATTCAAAGCCTGTTATCTGATACACTTGAATGAATGAACACTCAAATTTGATTCGTATTTCATTACTAAGAAGGAAGTTACATTCTAATAACATCTTCTAAGGAACAGCTGCACTGGAGAGGATTCTTCCCGAAATAATACTATCTTAAACTCTTAAGTCTATGTACTATAATTGGGATACTATAATTGTTAGTAATCCTATATGTTATCCTAAAGTACACGTCTTTCTACCCCAACTCAGGGGCCACAGGCGCACCCAGTAATTCTCTGAGCGGCTTTTGGGCCATGTATTGTGGGAATGGTTAGTTAAAATAAGGTTTCTATTGGCGAAGCTATCGAAATGCGTTTTGCAAGCACAAAATCTCCAAAAAACGGTCTTCTTATACAATAAACGAAACACCTTATGCACTATCAAAATCAGAACACAGATTGCACAGTAACGATAAACGAAACGCATTATGCACTCTCAAAATCACCAAAACTATTTCTATATCTCAAAATAAGTAGAACACACTTTGAACATTAACAATAAACGAAACGCATTACGCACGCTCAAAATCAGCAAAATATTTTCTCTCTTAATTAAGTAGAACACACTTTGAACATTAACAATAAACGAAACGTATTATGCACGCTCAAAATCAGCAAATTATTTTTCTCTCTTAATTAAGTAGAACACACTTTGAACATTAACAATAAACGAAACGCATTACGCACGCTCAAAATCAGCAAAATATTTTTCTATCTCAAAATAAATAGAACACAATTTGAACATTAACAATAAACGAAATGCATAACGCAGGCTCAAAATCAGCAAAACATTTTTCTATCTCAATATAAGTGGAACACAGTTTGATCATTAACAATGAACGGAACGCATTATTTCACGCTCAAAATCAGCAAAATATTTTTCTATCTCAGAATAAGTAGAACATTGTTTGAACATTAACAGTAAACGAAACGCATTATGAATTTATGCAATTATAAATATGTTGTATAAAATTGTTTTATTACAATTATATATTATCATTTATAAATTAATTAAATATTATTTTTAAGAAATTAAAAACTAATTATAGATTATTAAATTATTTATTAAAATTTAAATTATAAAATAACTTTATATGCAATATAAATAAACAATTATAATTATCCAAGCTGAAAATCCGCAAAATTCAGTGAGCATATTCACAATTAAAGTAACGTATGTTTTACTCTGAAAAATCATCAAAATTCGGTTTTCACACTTGCCAATAATAGAACACTTTTCGGGGCCTCAAAATCAAAAATAGCAAGTTTGTACCTAAAAAATCATAATTTACTGTTATAAAGTTAATAAGAAATTTATATGAATTATTATATAATGTTCAATGTGGTTTTCTGTAACAAAGCTGTTGCAGCTTTAAATTCCTGCATTTGCTAAGAAATCCATTGAGCGAAATAAAGGGTTCAATTCGACATTCCAACCACCTGAAGAAGGCCGGAGCGTACAACGGCCGAAACGTTGTGAAAAATATGGCGACAAAGATGAGGATAATAGTCCGAATAATGTAAACAATGTACATAATGCTTCATCTCAGAAATATAGACAGACTCCATTCGTTTCATTTAGAATTTATCTATTAATATTATACTATTTATTTCCACTATCAATTACTTGGATTATATATATATATATATATATATATATATATATAGGTAATAATCTGTTGCTTTATAATCCAAGTGAATCCTAATAATATAAAATATTAAAACTGATCTACAAAAAGAGCTCAATGTACTTATTATACCGAGCATATAAATTACATAGAATAGAAATCCAAATATATATATATATAAATATGAACATATATTGTTAAATATAACATACAATGAATGTTTATAAAGTTTGATTATGAGCCATTCTAAACTCCGATATTTGCTTTATTTAAACTTTTACTTGATCCAAACTTTCGACTCATATGAGTCATTTCTTTTTTTATTAATTTTATTTAAAATAATCTATTAAGTTTTAAATAATTTCATCATTTTAGATTATATTATTATTAAGTAAAAACTATATTTGCTAATTATATATGGAAAAGCTTACTGCAAATAATCAAACACCAATGTTTGCAAAAAAAAAAAATGTTATATGTTTATAAACGTGCCAAATTTTGTAAATACGGACGCCTACACACGACATTATCAGAAGATAAAAAGCGATAACTGTAGCTAATTTAATACCAATTTTTTTTCAAATTCAATAAAACATTAGATTATGAAGATATTTTCCTATTTTTTTTTAAATTACTGAGAACTTAAGAATTATATATAAAAAGCTCTTGCATTATATTCAATTACTTTTTACAGTTAATGCCCCCATACAAAAACATGAGATAAACATCAAAAGAGCAAAAAGAAAAAAAGAAAATAAGGGGTAAAGAAGAAAAGAAAGTAGACAGGAGGAGCCGATGAAAAAAAATATATATTAAGTTACCTCCCCCCACCACACCGTATCATGGGAGGGGGGTGGAAGTAAAAAATGAAAATAAAAAATTTTAAGTAGAATTATGAATTAAAAATAAATATTTTTCCTTTTTTTTTAAAAAAAGATTCCAAATCTATTCTAGCAAAAAATATAGGAAAAATAACAATAAATAGATAGTCTTATTATTATTTCATTATATTTTTTAATTTTTAATTTTACGTTTTACCGTTTTACATACATTTTCTTTATTTGAAATAAATCTTAAATTTTAAATAATTTTAAATTATTTTTTTTTATATAAACTATATATTAATAGTTGTTACTTTTCTTATATTTTTGGAATTTTTTTCATAATTAATGTTTATTAAAACATAGTTTAAATTCGTATATTTAATATTGTGATTCATTTTTAACCTGACTTGGGATGTTAATATTTTTAAATATAGGTCAAGCTTATATTAACTGTCTTATATTTTAAGCCAGACACTTCGCCCCTCCATGTCCCATAATATTAGGTGATGGGTTGATTTAATGTCTATAACTTTTCATCGGCTCCTCCTACTTTCTTTGTTTTCTTCTGTCTCCCTGCATATATTTTTCCTTTTCTCTTTTTCTTTTTATTTTTAAATATTTATATTTTAAAAATCCAATTTTATTCCTCCACACTTCTGATTTGACAATACCAACACTATAGGACCTGTTGGTTGAAATATCTATTCGGACGAGGTAAATCGGGATTCCTATCCTATGTAACAAATATATATATATAATTATTTATTTAAAAATATGATTCCAACAAATAAATAATTATATTTATGCTCTACTTTTGTATCGAGCACTTTTTTTTTTAAATAACAAAAATACTAAAGAATTTTGGATTATTTACCTAACGGGTTCTTTCCTATTTTCTATATATTTTCACACACACACAAACATATATATATATATATATATATATATATATATATATATATATATATATATATATGTATATATGTTGCGGCAGCAGATCCTTATTTAACCTATTAACCATATATTGTTAATTATAACAGGCAATGAATATCTATTATGTTAGATCATGAGCCGTTTTATACACCGTGTATTTGTTTTAGTCTTTTGTGAAAATGGGTTATATAAGCCGAAAGCTTAAATCAAGTAACAGCTTAATAAAAAATTCTAAATGTTCGAAAAATTTTGACTTTATTTTTACCCGTACTTAAAGCAAATGTACATGGAATTTAGAATGTCTTATGATCAAACTTAATAAACATACATTGCATATTATATTTAACAATATATGTTTATATATATATATATATATATATATATATATATATATATATATATATATATATATATATATATATATATATATATATATATATATATATATATATATATATATATATATATATATATATATATATATATATATATATATATA
The DNA here is from genome assembly GCA_903632075.3 of Acanthosepion pharaonis. Taxonomy (NCBI): domain Eukaryota; kingdom Metazoa; phylum Mollusca; class Cephalopoda; order Sepiida; family Sepiidae; genus Acanthosepion; species Acanthosepion pharaonis. The sequence goes on from CAHIKZ030001868.1 coordinate 3,434,427, forward strand.
TATATATTATATTATATATATATATATATATATATATATATATATATATATATATATATATATTATATTATATATATCTATATATATGTTTGTGTGTTTCAGAAAAATCGTGCATATACAAAAAATTAATCTTCAAACAATCATGTACAAATTTTAATAATTTTTATTTATTTTATTTCAATTACTTTCGAAATGAAAGAAATAAATTACAAAAATACTTTCTGAACAGAATTACGCAAAATGATGCGTATATCCTTTTTTTACAATACAACTGGTTGAATTGCGTTAGTATAGGTAAAACGATAAATGCGTGTCGATGTGTTTGGATATATGTAACAATTCTAATGGGTTTATGAGAGTTGTGGACCTTACGAACGAAGACGATGAAAAAAAAACAAAAAAACTAAATGCTTCCGTTGCATGTGTGCGGATGTATATGTCACAAGTTTACGTTGTATGCGGTTTGTGTATTAATTCTAGTTGTAGAATGCATGAAAGAAGATAGGGGAAAGCTAATCCCTACCATTGCAGCATGTAAACAAGTTTATGTAATGTCGTCTCTGAACGTAATTTTTTTAATGTTGTATGCGCAAAACAAATAAGCGAAAGATATGCGTAATTAATGGTGAGATTTTCACTTTTGTTTGGGTGACAAACGATTTAATAAACAACACTGGTCAAGGTTTACTGAAAAACATATTAGTGGACAAAATTTGTTCACATTTATAATAACTTGATAGACTCCAGAGAAATCTAATGTTGACATTTCTTAATCGCATCTCATTAGCTGATATATATATTTTTAAATATTCCTAGAAATTAATGTTAGACATATTCTGAAGTTGAGCCTGTAAATTTTCATTTGAATTTATATTACCGTCTGCCAATTTCAAAGAATTCCGCGCGTGTCGTACGACGTCGCTTGTTCATTAATATATATGAATACAAATATTTTAATAACCGGATCCGAAAAATACAAAAATTAAGTTACTTTTTGTGCGAACAAAAAATCAGTTTTCAGTGACAGTATTTAAATCTATTAGTATATTTTTTTACACATTTCTGAAACGTGGCTTGACAAATATATAGAAAATAGGAAAGAAATCGTTAGGTAAATGATCAAAAGTTCTTTAGTATTTTTGTTATTATTTATAAAAAAATAGTGCTCGATACAAAAGTAGAGCATAAATATAATTACTTATTTGTTGGAATCATATTTTAAATAAATAATTTATATATATACATATATATACATATATATATATATATATATAGTAACAATCAACAAATCAAAACCTACCCACATTTCTCACCCACAAGACAGACATGCTTACGGAGGAATGGAGGCCTCACACTTATACACTCACCCACACGATTATACACATACACACACCATACTCACTGACTCCCTAATGAGCCAAATGATAACACACACCTACAGCAATACACACGCTTACACATATCATACTCACTCACTCCCTAAGAACCAAATAACACACACACAAACACTAAACAGAGACACATCCCTCACCAGGTCAATAAAACTGTCAAACTGACCAGAGAATTCAGGATAAAATGTATCTATCCAGTTCTTATCTCAAATAACAACTTAAAAGAGACTGTTTGACCAACACAAGGAATGTTAAAAGATTCATGTGAAAAAGATAAAAAATAAAAAACAAATGAAAACTACAGACAAAAGTTCATTTTCTCCAACAAAAGACATTCATTTCTGTAGTTCTGCCAACAGCAAGCAGAAATATTTCTCCTCCCGATGATGGCCATTTTCGGTCGAGGAATCTAAATGGAATAATAATAATAATAAAAAAAAACGAAAGAATATTAATCTACAACCCACTGTGTCTAATGATTTCAATTTTTTAATTTTTAATTTTTATTTTCTTATTATTTATATATATATATATATATATATATATATATATATATATATATATATATATATATATATATATATAACATGGATCGATATAAGTATATCGAAAAAGGTAGAAAAACGTATATTAAATTCAAGTTAATGCAGTGCATAAGACGTTATGATATTAAGTATTAGATATAGACATAGTAATAGAATTCTGTTTCTGTAAATATCTATATGTTTTTATATATATGCAAGGATGAAAGTTCTTTGTAATTATAGAATTAGTATTATTTTTCTTACATTGTATTATATCTATTAATAAAAGTTCATCTTTGAAACGTTCAATAGATGTTTCTGTGTAAGTTGTTTCGAGTCCGTTTGTAGAGAGCGTCTCTTTTTATGTTTTTGTCGATAATGTAGAAAGTTCTTTTTTTTTTTTTTGATAATTTTTCGAAAATGTTTGTAAGGTTCGTCGTAGTTTCGTCAAAATTATTTTTTTTTTATATAGTGACGATCGAAAATATATTTCTGCTGCTGTTCAGATTGGGAGTCAAATATGTTTAGGGCAATGTAGTGATCTTATGTCGTGTAAATGAAATTTCCGCCAGTGTAGTTTTTAAGCAGAAACAGTTTGTGGATGTTGAAGAATGTTTGCTTCATGTCGCTAGGAAAAAAATCTACAATAAGCGTAATAATAATAATGGATTATGCGTTACTTTCGTAATTGTCATAAAATAGTTACTCTGTTTCATTCCAGTAGTGTGACACAATGCGTCTTTAAAGAAACAAAAAAGTTTGAAAAGTCCTTGAATATGGGATGTTCCCGAAGTTTGCATGAGTTGCCGAAATATTTTGAGCTGAAAAATCTGGTTTGTATTTTCTTTTACGGCATATCAACAACACAATGGGTTATTTAATGTCGACAAGATTTTCATTGCTGGTAATATTTTTCCAAAAATGTATTGCTGGTAATATTTTTTTTTCAAATTTCTATTTTTTTTTCAAAAATATATTGCTTTTAATATTTTTTTTCACAAATGTATTACTGGTAATATTTTTTTTCTAAAAATGTATTGCTGGTAATAATATTTCCCAAAAAGTATTGCTGGTATTAAAAACAATTTTATACTTTAATTGTTTTGAGCCCTTTTGCGGGCGTTAACTATTTGCCCATAGCTGGGACAGATAACACCACCCACGGTCAGACATGGGAAAACCAGCAATTAAGAAGTGGTTCCATGCTCCTCAAACCTTCTAATCAACGGCCTTACTGTCGAGTATAGTTTATTTTATTACCCAGGGGCGAAGATTGAATTTATCGTCTCACTCAGCACGCGAATATAGCTTATCGTCATACCCAGGATGGGGAAAAATCTGTTGAATATTTGTTTTTAGACATGTACATTTTCCAGTTTGCGAAATTTTTTTTTTTTTTTAAATACTGGAAATTTCTGTTTTGGCTTGAAGATGGCCGAGAAGTGAAAGGAAATTTTACCAATAAAATAGAATTTTTTTTTTTGAAAATTATTTCACTTTATGTCCTTAAGCTTTTTTTTTTGCAAAATACGCGAAATTTAATAGTTCAACATTTTAAATAGGTAACTGGTAAAAATGCGTCAGCAATAAAGTTCTCGTGACGATGTCGTTCGAAAATTGTGAAATTTATGAATTTTGTATTATTCACTTTTTGAATTAAAGGAAAAGGTTAGATGTTGTGTTAAGTGAATGCAATGAAGTCTGTCACATTTATGTGACAAAAATATCTGTTATGAAGATGGACAGCGAAAAGTTCACGACCGAAAATATATTTCTATTTTTTGTGAATCTTGCATGTTTGCTGAGAAAAATGAATGATTTAACCTTTTGTTGAATAATGAACGGCATCCGTTGAATAAGTATAGTTGCTAGTAGGCTTCCTCTTCTATGGAGTTCGGTTTGGTGTCGTCTGCAGTTGTCGAAGTCATGTATTTGTTGCTACAGGAAGTTGCATTTATTTATTTTTTATTTCTTCTATATTTTAGAAGAAATGTGTTCGAAAGAAAATCAGGTTTGTGTACGAAAATTTGACATGGTTTCTATGCTGAATTAGAAAGTGTCTGACACTTGACCAGTGTTTCAATCAGATACACTAAATTCTCCATTGCGACTGGGACAGCAATAACTTATTGCGTGTATCTTCAAATTTTGATATTTTTTAGTTATTGGAGTATTATTTTCCTTTCGAATTGAAAGTAATAATTTACAAAAATACTTTTTGAACAGCATTACACAATATGTTTAGTGTACCCTCTTTTACCATTCAAGTGAATGCATTGCTTTATTATTGGTTAAATGATAAATGCGCCCATATGTGTGTGGATGTACGTAACAGCTGTAATGAATTCATGAAACAGTGTTTGACACTTGACTAGTATACCCGATCAGATAGACACAAAACGACGAGATTCTCCATTGCTTCGGGGCCAACAATAACCTATTGCGTGTATAAACGAAGAATTAAATTAATCTTCAAACACGGATCTACAAATTTTGATAATTTTTAGTTATTGGAGTATTATTTTCCTTTCGAAGTGAAAGAAAAAAATTACAAAATTACTTTTTGAACAGAATTGCACAAAATGTTTAGTGTACTCTCTTTTACAATACAACTGAATGCATTCTTTAGTATTGGTTAAATGATAAATGCGCCTATATGTGTGTGGATGTATGTAACAGCTCTAATGAATTCATGAAACAGGTTTAATGTCTATGCATGTTTCTTGTAGACCTTATGAACGAAGACGAAGAAACGAAATCGAGATGCTTCCATTGCATGTGTGCGGATGTATATGTTACAAGTTTACGTAATCTGCACTGTGTGTATAAATTCTCGTTGTGGAATGTATGAATGAAGATAGGGGAAAGCTAATTCCTACTTTAGCAACCTGTAAACAAGATAGCGTAATGTCATGTCTAAACGTATATTTGTAGTGTTGTATACTCAAAATAAGTAAGCGAAAGATGTTAGTAATTAATGGTGAGATTTTTTAGTTTCCTTTGCGTAACAATCAATCGAACAAACAACCCTGGTCAAGGTTAACTGAAAAAATGAATAGCGGACAAAATTTTTCCATCTTTGTAAAAACTAGATAGGCTCCAGAAAAATTAGGTTGGTGCAAAAATAATGACGTAATAATGTCGTTTTTTGAGGTATTTTTTAACGTCAAAAAACGACATTATTACGTCATTTTTTTGCACCAACCTAATAAATTTAGATTTCTTAACCGTACGTTTATTGGTTAATTGTAATGAAATCTCGGAGTCTAGTTCGACTTAATGTGTCATTATTGAATGTGACTGAAGAATCTTGCCGTTTTGGCTAAGATGGCGTGTCTTATTTATACAAATCATAAGACAGGGAAAGTAATCGTTTTGTCTTACCACAATCTCCACGGATTTGTTTTCCCCTAGTCCGACACGAAATCATCCAAGGAACTGGGAATCTTGACATTTATCTGGGATCGTCTCGGTGGCAGCTGATCTTGTCTTTCAGGTGTTATGGGAACAGTCGACCAGAAGTATTTTGTATCCCTTCTTGGAGATGGACGCTCTGATTCTGAACGCTAATTATCAGAATTTGTGGTAGTATACTTTCGTTTTTGGGGAACTGTACTGGTGTCAATGCCTGAATCGTCACTACCGGGGTCTTCTTTCTCAGGAGAATCCAATTGCATTGTGTCGTCGTTTCTATAAAATGCGGGAGAGATATTGCTTCAGGGGAGAGTTTCTACTGGTTCTGGTTTCATAACTCACCGGAAAGAGCCAAATCTGTGAGAGAAACGTTCGATTGGTTCCTGTCGGGGTGCTGGATGAGCGCATAGAGTGGGTTCACCTCGAGCAGTTCTACTTTACTCAAAGGAGAATCATACTTGCTTTGTTGTACATAGTTTCTAAGTAAAAGGGTAGTTGGTTGTGAGAGCTACAGAGGGCAGGAGATCCTGGCCGAACTTTGCCTTGAAAATATTAAAAACCTTTCCTGAGGTGTTGCATTAGTTCTTGTACACAGTAGGGTTCTTATAGCGTACAGAGCCTCGGTTATTACGTCTTCCCAATGTCGAACTGGAAGGTTTCAATTTTCAAGGTCTAACTGTACGGTCTTCCATATTATGATATTGTATCTCTCACACTGTCCATTCTCTTGAGGATTGTATGGGATAGTCCGTCTTTTGTCCACTCCATGTAACAATAGGAATCTTTGATCGGACATAAAGAGGTCCTTTGATCTCTATGAATATAAGATGGCGATCCGAATATTGAGAACAGTGAGTAAAGACAGCGTATGGCCGTCGTTGGACTTACATCTGGACACGGAAAGGCAGAAGGGAATCGCTGTCAACGACTCTTAGTAGATATTTGTTTTGGAATTTAGATGGAAGAAGACCCTTAAAGTCCACGCTTAGCCTGTCACAAGGCTGTTTAACTTTTTCTGGGGTTTCCGTTTCGGGTTTGTAGAACATTGGTTTTATTCGAGCGCAAATCTGACAACCGTTTGTTATGCCTTTCACGTCCACAGTTAAAAAAGGCAAATTAAGGATTTGAACGGCATGCTTCCGCCTCATGATGCTTGGATGACAGGGGTCGTTATGTACATTTGTGAAGATCTTTGCTACTGTTTATTGATCCACACACTTTTGACAGGGCCTCCGCCGTTGCATTTTTATTTCCCGACCGACGGAAAACGTCAAACAAAAAAACCGGCAAGCTCTACACTCTATCTCGCTATCTTTCCATTTTTTTTTTATTTTGCTTGATATCTTGGGATTAAACATAAAAGACTGACTTTGATCAGTGATTAATTTAAAGCAGTGACCAATTAAGGAATGTCTCCATTTTTTTTTTTAGCGCCTCGGCTATGGCATAAGCCTCCTTTTCGACAGCATATTATCTGTGCTCAAGTTTTGACAATGTTCTTATAGATAAACGGAATGTTCTGAGGGACAAAGAACCCGATGGAGATAATTCGTAATTGGGTGTATTTATCAAAAACGGGTGTATCAACTGGATATGAGCGAAGATAAGGCGTGGTCGGAAGCGTCGGACTCTACTTCTAGGGGAATGTTAGGATGCACCGAAGTGTTGGCTGATAAATTTGACAAAAATATATGATTATTTTTTAACCCATCAATGACAAGTTTTGAACGTGCGATCTCAATTCGTACCTATTTATAGTTTGGGTGTTTATTTTATCATGAATAAAAATGACAATAGGAAAACTGGTAATTGTATCAACTTTATCAAAGCAAAATGAAAATGATGAGCGAACATAGAGAAACGCAATGTTTTTTAAGTCAGATTTGTCACGTGTGGAGAATATTGTCATTATATCTGTATCGATTTTATGAATCCTGTTGATATTTGGATAAGCAGCATTAATTTTGTTAAGAAAGGTGAAATCCTGGGCATTAAAATAGCCCGCAAACTAAGCAGAATTTTAACTCCACGTTTTTTCTCGGCATTTATTTTTAGTCCATCACACATTTAAAAATTCAGGCGACCTCTTAAACAAGCTAAAAAACATAGACATTGAAAACAAATATATGACTAGTTTGAATATACAATCTCTTTATACAAACGTCCCGGATAGATAAATTACAGTTTAGATAAATCAATGTTGTTAAGTTTATCCGTTAAATTGGTGTTTTTACTTAAAAACACCTAACAAATGCAAAAATCAATTACCTATATCTACACACAAAATTCAATAAAACTGAATTTTTGCCAACTAATTAGTTTGCGGGCTATTTTAAGACAGAAATGTTTATAATTTCTAAGCTTTAACCAGGAGAAATATTTTTTAATAATGTTCTTACAGACAGAAATTTATTTTAGAATATGTTTTCTCTTACTTTTCATAGATGTTATCAGCGGCGTTCTTGCATGTCTATTTTAAAGAATTTCTAGAAAAAATCATTTGTTGTTAGCTAATATTCTCTTACAAACTCTTCATATTTCAGATACATAGACGACTCGTTATTAATAATTCCAAAAACACCAATTTAACGGATCTTCTCTCCAAACTTAACAAGCTAAAAACATTGAACCTATAAACAACTTAAAAACACCTAACAAAAACCTATCTCGAAACTAAAACTCTACCAACTATTTTTAAACTGAAACCAACTGGACTCTTTGGATTTTTTCCTGGACATTTTGTTAATTAGAAATAACAACGAACTCAATTTTGACGTTCACAGAAAGGCTACAAACAAAAAATGATCTCATCAGCTTCTACTCAAACCACCCTTCAAAAATTAAATCTGGAATTATTATAGGTTTCTATCTAAGAGCATTAAGAATCTGTAGTCCTCAATATTTATTTAAAGAAGAAACATACATAGAAAACATTCAAAAACCTACAATACCCATATCATTTCATCCACAATGCAAGAAGAAAGGCATACAAAATATACAAACGAAACAAAACTAATAACACAATCCGCAATAGTAAATCACATGAAAACAGATACATAATACTACCGACCAATTCTGCCACGTCCACGATCCAGAATAACCTATCCCATCTAAATAATCTTGAAATAGTCACAAACACCTCCAAAACCATTATAGATATACTAAGATCTTCAAACAATAATAGCACTAATATTTCTGAAGCAGGCATTTATAAAATAAATTGCCAAAACTGCTCCTCCCAATATATTGGAGAAACAAGTAGAAGTTTGAAAAAACGCATTTATGAGCACAAAAGAGACCTCAAAAAAACAACTTAGCTAATGCAATAGTCATACATAGAAATAAATACAACCATAATTTTGATTTTGAAAATGCTACACTCATAAAAAAAGAAAATAACTCACTCAGAAGGAAAATTCTGGAGAGTGCCGCCATTGAAAATTATCCAAATATTAATTTACGCCCAGGCTTTTTCCTATTTCACCTTTCTTAACAAAATTAATGCTCTTACAAACAAATATGCACAACAGATTCATAAAATCAAAAGGAAATGGTTGAATACATCAACACAGATATAATGACAATATTCTCCACACGTGACAATCTCTGACGTTATTTTTTCAGTTAAAAACTATGAAAATAGCGTTTCTCTACATTCAGTTGCTAGGTACATTCTGTATTTGTTTTTATTAGTTACGTTGTTCATTTAATTTCATTTTCGTATTTTGCTTTGATAAAGTCCACATTGGACGAAACGCGTCAGCAATTACCAGTTTTCCTATTGTCATTTTTATTCATAAATATTGTCTTCTCTACCGATTAAATCGGAGAAATTTTCATATATATATATATATATATATATATATATATATACAGGGTGTTTAAAAAAAATTGATATCCTTTGAGATGTAAATATCACAGAAAGTACATGATTAAGGCAAATGAAATTAAAAAATATTAATGTTGAAGATCATAAGATTTATTCTTCCAAATCTGAATGAGAAATTCAAAAACATGTGGATTATGTGAACACACAAAACGCCTTTTCTCTTCTAGTAAATAGCATTTTTATACTTGTAAAGAAAAAGATTAAAGATTAAAGAACTTAAAAATACAAATAAGAAAAACACTAAAACATAAAGACATAAAAACATAAAACAAACATTAAACATAAAGATGCTATTAAAATTTGAAGGAGATCTAACAAAGTTATTAGATTGCGACATGATATCAAATTTTTTGAAACACCCTGTATATACTGAAGTCACCAAAAAGCGTTTTAGTTTGCGACTGTTCTTGGTTCAGTCATGTCCGCACACTGTCACATTATCTGTGGAGGCAAAGGTGCCTTGTTGTTTTTCTTCAAGAATTATTTTATGCAGGACCCTCTGAAAACCGAAGACCCCTTTAGTGACACGAAACGGAATCTGTTCGAACAGATAATGCCGTCCGAGGCTTCAAAAGCCGTATAAGGCTTATTTTTAGGGTCTATAACTACTTGGTGGTAAGCCCTCCTTAGGTTTAACGTTTTAACGTGCTAAATAGTCTCTTTTTGGCGATCTTGTTTATCATCTCATCAGTAACGTTTATATAGTATGCATCCAGGAGGGTATATAGTTTAAGAGTAGTGTACGACCATCCTTTTTTTTATTATCAGACCGCGTTATTAATATTTGTGCCCTCCATTGTGATCTGTTTTCTTTGATTATTCCTTCTCTTAATGTTCTTTTTATTCTTGCTTGAAAAAGCGATTTTTCTTCAAGAGAATATTTTTGAGATTTGGTGGCCACTGGTTTACAGTTTCTGGTTAAGTTTTCGAAAAGAAATAGTATTTTACATTCATGGCGGTCAAGCCACAGATGTTCAATGCGGGTTTAGGGAGCCAAAAAGGGAGATTAATACTAGAATGCTGTTTGAGGAAATCATGACCGAATATGACATCGCAGCACTGATTTAGCATCACGAAAACTTCGGTGTTAGTTTTTGTTTACATTAGGATACGCCTTGAGCAGTTATGAATATACGTGAGAGAATCATGGAAGATTGTAGTAAAAAAACAGTAAAATCGACCTTGCTGCAGAACGCATCTCTGTGGCCAAATCGGTTAAAGGCACGCCAGGCTATATGACTGTTCCGTATAGGATACTGGTTCAATTCCTGTCAGTTTTCTATGAAAATTTCTAGGACATTCAGGCCGGTAAATAATGTTTAATACCGTGTATTTTAAACTGACCATTTACTTAAATATTTATATCTATAAAAAGAATGTATAAACATAAAAATGTCTTTAAATAATTGTCGGACTTTGTCCATTTCAAATATATATATATATATATATATATATATATATATATATATATATATATATATATATAGTGCATTATCAGTAAAAGGAATAGAGCAACAGTTTTCCAGTGCAAGCATGAATCGTTCGAATAATCGTTTCCAATATTGCCAGACATCAGTAAAAGACAGGTCTGCAGAATCCAAGTCAAGAGGTTCTGGTTTAAGGTATTTGCCCCTAATTACGTTTAATGAAAACTCAGTTTGTCTAGTTCGGCTTAATAGCCTTAATTGAACGTAACTGAATCTTCATTTTAAGATATTAAACCTATTGGCTAATTCAAAGAATACCGCGCATCTCGTACGGCTTCGCGAATTTGTTAATATATGTGAACACATAGATTCAAATATGTCGAAACATAGAAAAATTGTTTTAATTTCGGTGTGAGACGGTTTTGTACAAAAATGAAGTTTCATTTTTCTACGATTCTAAAATAGGTCTTCACACACACACACACACACACGTACACACACATACAGATAAAACACACACACATATATGTCTGTGTGTGACAGCAAAATTATTCAGTTGTTAAGGTCTGAATCGTTGTATTTTAGAAATGGTTAAATATATCTTACTGGAATATTCCGAGGTTTTTATAACACTATTGAACTCCACTTCGGAAAATAATAATGTATAATTATTCTTCAAGCTTTACAAGAATCGTGATGAAATCACTCATAAACGAAAATGATATGTTCACCATTAATTAATGATAGATAAGGATGGAAAACTCAGAAGGATTGAAATAAATTTCATATATATATATATATATATATATATATATATATATATATATTATTATTATTATTATTATTATTATTACAGCTTAATTTTCTAACTTATTGAAGATGATCTACACCCTCTCAAACCGTTTAAGTTTCTTTCCTGGAGCAACAGGTTGCCTTCACGTTTAACGTACGATTTCATTTTCAAATCGTTTTCACTTCTGTTTGGATTGTCATTGCTGAAACTCCTCTCTCACGTGTCAAATCTCTTATGGATTGATTTAGATATTTTTTAATGGATTTCTTTGTCTCTAATTTGAAATGATGAAACCTCTTGATTTCTTTGTCTCTAATTTGAAATGATGAAACCTCTTGATTTCTTTGCCCCTAATTTGAAATGATGACACCTCTTGATTTCTTTGTCCCTAATTTGAAATGATGAAACCTCTTCCTAATTGAGTTTTCGTCTCTACTGTTCCCTCTTTTTAGAACTCATTCACCATTCTCTTCATGGTTCTTGAATAGACTTTGAAGATGAAACCCATATTATGAATGTTGGCTCCATTACTAAAGGCATGAATGATTTTTTCCTCTCGCCATTACTCTGTCCAGAAGACAGTGCGTCTGGTACGAAACAATATTAACCGGTTCAATTTCAATGTCTCGGCCACAAAGTTTATAAGCAGTAAATTCGACCTTGCCTACCGAACGATCCTTTGTGGCCGAGAGGTTAGGCACATCAGCGTAAATGACGGTTCCGTATAGGATTCAGGTTCGAATCCTGTCAAAGGACAAATATCTTCTATGAAAATTTCTCGGACATTCAGGTCGGTAAATGTTATTTAATACTGTTTATTATAAACAGAGCATTTACTTAAATACTTGTATCTATAAAAAAGAACGTTAAACATAAAAATGTCTTTAATAAATATATATGTATATATTTATATATATGTATGTATATATATATATGTATATGTATATATATATATGTATTAAAAAATGTACAACATTAAATATTTATACTAAAATGACCAACAATACATTTTTAAAGAAAAACTGATCAGTAATACATTTTATCTGTATCATATAATTACGTTCAAAGTATATTTACCGTATATCACGGCATATAAAACGCACGGGTGTATAAAACGCATCCCATTTTCAGCAGGGCAAATCAAGAAAAAATTAGTAATTAGTAAAATTAGTAAAATTATTAGCAAATGGTACAACCTAGGCTATATTTATGAGGTATTATTTTGGTTTAACAAGACATGACATTAATCTATATAATAACCTGCAATTTCTTAAAGGAATCATTATTCCAAAATATAACTTCAACAAAAGCACAACTGTGACGTCGCTCCCCACCCCCCGGTCGCAGCGTCGACTCTGTCGTTCGATCTCGTTCGCGGCTCCAAGTGTGACGTTCTAACCCTTTGGTTAGATGATTACCAGCCTCGCCGTTCCCAACTCGCTTCCAACACCTGGTTACTAAGGTAACTGCACTGATCTCCGGTCTGCCTACCCACGTTGTGATTAGATCTTAGACAGACGGGATCAAACAGGGATTGGGGCCGTATGCAGGCTGAGTTCGACGGGGGTGGTAACACACAAGTAAAAGAAAAACTCCCGAGGCCAAAAATTACTGATAAAAAGGGGTAACAACCTTTTATATCTAAATGTTCGTTACATAAAAATTATTCCTACTTCCCGACCCGTTTTGTGGACTGTGGCACCAAGCTTCTACCATACAACTTAAAGACTTCGAGTTGCCTACTCTCTAGAAATTTGCATGTCGGGGTGTGGTTTGGTTTCGACACTGGGCGCTGATCTCTACCAGTCGTTCACGGCTGATTCTTCTCGCCGTCAGTGCGCGAATTGACTTCTTCTCTTCGGCTTGAGTTGGACGAGCTTATTCACTTCGGCTTGAGTTGGACGAGCTTATTCACTTCGGCTTGAGTTTGATTTCAACTTCCTCTAAGCGCAACTGCAAGTAACTTCTTCTTCGTCCGCCCTGCAACTCTTCTCGTCAAGGTCCGAACTCTTCTCTCTGCCGTCCGGGGCTGAACTCTTCTCTCTGTCGTCCGGGGCTGAACTCTTCTCTCTGTCGTCCGGGGCTGAACTTTAACTTCTCATCGACTTTCGGGCTGCAGCTCCAACTCTTCTTAGGCTTTCGGGCAATCTTCTTCACTTCGGCTTGGGCTGGACGAATTTCTTCACTCCGGATTTTCTTGCCCGCAAAGGGGCGAATGAACCGGGCCCGACGCCCGCGTTCAAGCTCCCTCGCTGTCCGCGGTCCAGCTGCAACTGATTTCTGTCGATTGGGGTCCTGCTTTTATTGACGCCGTAACAAACTGGGGTGGGTCTGTCGGCGCCAGGGTTTTCTTGATAATTCCAAAAGTCGCATTATTTCTGATTTCCCATTATCGCTCTTACTTTCTCCTCCTACTTCCTTACAGTGCCTCTGGGGGAGGCGCATACCCGTTTCCCCTGGTCTCTCGTATGTCAGGTGACCGCTTTCGACCAATGGGGTCCTGGTCGAGCGTCCTTCCTCTTCCCTCGCACATCACGTGACCGCTCTCGGCTAATGAGACTCTGGTCGGGCGTCACTCCCTCCTTCGTGACGTCTCCAATCGGGCGTGGTCAATCCGGGGCTTTGTTCTGGGGAAGAAACACCTTGTTTAAAAAAAACAAAATTTAAATTGTCCTTTTCGTATACGTGGTATTTGTCAAAATAGCCCGCCGCTAATTAGATGTGACTTCAGGAAGAATTTTGCCGCCTTGTCGGTGCCTTCTGCGAGCCAAAACAATTGCTTTCACCTCTTTCTTTCACTCGGGTCTGTTAATAAAATCTTAATTATCTGAATTGAAAATATCTTCCACTCATCATTTTTGGGTGGTCATTACCCTCAACTCTAGAGCTGGTCAGGATTTGTATACTAATGTTTTTGTTTTCGTATACAATTCCAGCGGTCACTTATCAACTCAATGACACCCTTTTCGTTTGTCACTTATTAATATTTTTTTTTCCATTGTTCTTAAAATCTTATTGCTTCAGCCAACTTAACAAACTTCCATCCTCCGCGGACACGGAATTAGTTCAAGTGCTTGACCTGATAATTTTGACACTTGATATGTGCCGGTCGAACGTGTGTGTTTTCGCTTACAACCTTGTTTCGTATTATGTTTCTGTCTTTCCTCTTCTTTTCTTTTTTTTTTTTGTTTTATTTTATTATCTCTAAACTCTATTTCTTCAACCAAATATAACAATTTCTATTTCCCTGGATTTCGGTCAGGTACTTTGACCTGGATATCTTTTGACACCTGTTTTGCTTATGACCGGGTTTTGTACTATCTATTCCTCTTTCTCTTTCTTTTTATTATTTCTTTTTTTTTTTCTTTCCTTCCTCTTTCTTTCGGATCGCCTAAATACAATTAGAGAATTATTCTCAAAACTCAATTATTCTTCGTCTCTAAATAACTAACAACTGGTTAATAAACCGAATAAAAATTAAATCATATTTCTATGAATATCTCTTTTTAGTTTTCTAATAATGCAGGGTGCCACACAACATAAAACACACATATCATCGCTTATAGTAATTTATGTCTACACAAACATACATATGAACAACTGATTCATCTACCATGTATTCAATTGTGAAAGCTGAATAAAGTATATCATATTTTTATTATTTCCAGTCTCCCAAGGAAATTAAATTTCTGCATTAAATGACCCATACTTTGTCGGTATGCTGTTAAATAGAAAAATAAAATGAAATAAACATTATTTTAACATTATGAGTCACTGTTTTCAGCATTGGATTAACCTCCGTACTTTGATTCTATGTCTTCCATGACTATATTCCACAATCATTTGTTCAAATGTTTAACGAATACGAATCTGTCGACAATTGATTCGAAGACTGGAAAATCCATAGAGAGTACAGATGTTGCATAGATCCATCTATACATCTAGTGGATTTGGGATGCTGTGAGTGAAATGACCTCTGCAGAACACGGCTTGATTTTATAGTTTGTCACAGGAATCCCTGGGGTCCTATATGATGGATGTGCCAACTTGAATGACCTTGGGAACAGTTTTCCATTAGTCGCACACACACATTCACACACACACGCAAGCACACACATATATAAATATAAAAGTGAGCATTGAAGTCAACACTCAGAGCCGACAGGTTGTTTCATGACAGATGCAATCCTCAGGCCGTCCTATATATATATATATATATATATATATATATATATATATAGGCAAAATTCCGAGGTAAGCAATCCAAGTGATTGCTAGTAATATCCAACATTAAAACTGCTTCACAGAAAAGAGATCAATGTATTTATTACAGACCATATAGGAATTACAGATAGATGGAGTTTACTCTCCCACGTGACCGGCCATTTCACCCTTCCAACGGCTTATCAACTTGATAAGCCGTTGGAAGGGCGATATAGCCATTCTTATCGAGGAGTGATTCTCATCTTTCTGTAATTCATCTTTGTGTGTGTGGAGGGTGTATGTGTGTTTGTGTGTGTAAAAGTTCTTAGAAAATATCTGTAGAAAAAATACATTGGATAAAATAGACGACAGTAAAACAATACTTAGTTTTTGCCGACGCGTTTCGTCATCCGACTTTAATGGAACAAATTTTAATCTGTCTATATTTCTGAGATGAGGTATTATGTACATTATTTACATTAGTCGGACTATTGTCCTCATCTTTGTCGCCATATTTGTCACAACGTTACGGCCGTTGTACGCTCCGGCCTTCTTCAGGTGGTTGGAATTTCGAACTGAACCCTTTATTTCGATCACTGGGATAGACTGTTCTAGTTCCACGTGCCATGTGTGATGGCTGTCAGTTATCAGTTATCTCCAAAGAAGGTGAGTTCAATACCTGGTTAAGGCAGTGGAGAAATTTCAGAGGGAAAATTAGTAGGAGATAACTGATAACTGACATCCATCACACATGGCACGTGGAACTAGAACAGTCTACCCCAGTGATCGAAATAAAGGGTTCAGTTCGAAATTCCAACCAACTGAAGAAGGCCAGAGCGTACAATGGCCGAAACGTTGTGACAAATATGGCGACAAAGATGAGGACAATAGTCCGACTAATGTAAATACTGAACAAATTTTAAGTTCCGAAATATAGAAATTTTCGTGTCACGATGAAAAATATTTATAATAATTGTTAAAGGGGTCCACCCCTTTTTATACAAGTGGACTCGCCCAGTGTGTACTTGTACTGCTGCCAGTGAATACCCGACAGTGTGATAGAGAGAGTGAGAATGTGAGGTAACCGCTTTGTAGGAGTCACAGTTGCGAGCACGTAGACTCAGAATGAAGTCATACTTCGATACTGAATTTCACAGACTGTATATATATATATTATTATTGCTACTAACCGCATTTCTGGATCTACTAACCGTATTACCAATTGTATTATGACGTCAATACATTTATTTGCTATATTTCATTCCTGCGTTTGTCATTCATTTGAGACCGGATTTCATAATCCACAACAATAATAATATTATAGCATTATGCTCTACTTTGTATCGAACACTTTTAAAAAATATATAAATGCTAAAGGACTGTTTATTATTACTCTGATTGTTATATATATATATATATGCGAGTTACACAGGAGAAAGCGCTCAATATCAGTGATAGAGCTAAGCGTAAAAACCAGGGTCACAAACTGTTATATATAAATAAGATACGCTGGGTAAATTGTCGCCATATCATATTTTTATGGTCCGGTTCCTAGTACCACGGTGATAGTCCAAGATAGAACCAATAAAGAATAACGCGTACATAGGTATGGAATAACACAGACATATTACAAACAGGAATATATACAGCGAAGTAGAAAGTGTTAGTATGAACAATCAGGTTTAGTAGGGGGAACAATGTAGTCTCGCTGGAAAGCTGGAGAACCTGAAGCTCACAGGATATACTGAAGAGCCAAAGGACAGGGGAGAACTTCGAATGGCGTACCTAACTCTCTTGATGAAGTGATTGGTAATCATCTTCATCTTGCGGCCTCAGCCGAGATTGAACTCACCAATACTTTGATTGGTGTAGTTCATAATCTTGTCAAATAGCTGAATTCTTGATGCTTCGCTAGGGCTATCAAGGGTGTTTTTATCGTGACACCAACAGTAAATGGATTGCCAACCAAGGCTCACAGAGACTCCATTCACCCTCATCTAAGAGCAGGTTTGAATTCAGAGTTTTCCTTCTCCTAGACCAGTTGCCATTCAAGGCTATAGAACCCAGTCTGTCCTGCTATTTACCCATAGCTGGAGGGAGAAGAAAGAGGATTCACACCTTTCCCAAGGTGAACGTAAGTGAATGTAATGGATTCGACTGGAATTCGAACTCGGCTCCTCAATCCAAGCCGTTATCCATTACTCCAACGTGCCTCCTCTTTGTAGTCTCGACCAGTATCACTATTCCAATGTCTTGCAGTAATTGTCTGAACGCGACTGTTTCGGACTGCCTCTGATTCGACACTTGACTCGATTTGAACTACTGACGATATTCACACCTCCCCCCACCAACTGGAGTAGCATGTGACAGTAGGTCGGTTATTTATTGTGGGTTCTCCGAGCCCGTGGGCTCGGCCCAAAAATATGCCCATTGAACCCGTATAAACGGGTTCTGGGCCAGTTTCCCCCCCCCCGAAAAGGGACTCCGCACCACGGCGTAGGCTCGTTCGGGTTCCTCCCCGCCCGAAGGCAGAGAGTCCAACCGAACAGTCGGTCAGGAGGTGAACGACTGACGATATTCAGTCACCCCCACCCACTGAGGCAGTATGTGGCACAAGGCCGGTTATTTAATGTGGGATTTCCGATTCCGTGGGATCGTCGAAAAATATACCCATTGAACCCGTATAAACGGGTTCAGGGTCGGTTTACCTCCCCGAAAGAGAATCCGCCCTTCGGCGTAGCCTCCTTTGGGTTCCTCCCCGCCCGAAGGCAGAGAGTTCAACCGATCAGCCGGTCAAGACTTGAACGAGTGACGATATTCAGTCCCCCACCTCTGCGGCAGCATGTGACACAAGGTCGGTTATTTATTGTGGGTTCTCTGAGCCCGTGGGCTCGGCCCCAAAATATGGCCATTGAACCCTTATAAACGGGCTCATGGCCGGTTTATCTCCCCGAACGAGACTCCGCCTCTCGGCGTAGCCTCGTTCGGATTCCTCTCCGTCCGTAGACAGAGAGTTGAACCGAACCGTCGCTCAAACAGTGAGCTACGGACTATATTTAGTCGTCCCCCCACGAGGGCGTCATGTGGCACAAGGCCTTTTTAAGGTGGGCGTTTCCGAGCCATTAGGCTCGGCCAAAAAAATAACCCTATTTGAACCCGTATAAACGGGTTCAGGGCGGTTTTACCTCCCGAAGGAGACTCCGCCCTTCGGCGTAGCCTCCTTCGGGTTCCCTCGCCCGAAAGCAGAGAGTTAAACCGAACCGTTCGCTCAGAAAGTGAGCGACGGACTATATTTAGTCGTCCCCCACGAGGGCGTCATGTGGCACAAGGCCTTTTTAACGTGGGTATTTCGGAGCCATTAGGCTCGGCCAAAAAATAGCCCATTTGAACCCGTATAAACGGGTTCAGGGCCGGTTTTACCTCCGCAAGGGAGACTCCGCCCTTCGGCGTAGCCTCCTTCGGGTTCCTCCCGCCCGAAAGCAGAGAGTTAAACCGAACCGTTCGCTCAGAAAGTGAGCGACGGACTATATTTAGTCGTCCCCCCCCACGAGAGCGTCATGTGGCACAAGGCCTTTTTAACGTGGGCATTTCCGAGCCATTAGGCTCGGCCAAAAAATAGCCCATTTGAACCCGTATAAACGGGTTCAGGGCCGGTTTTACCTCCCCGAAGGAGACTCCGCCCTTCGGCGTAGCCTCGTTCGGGTTCCTCTCCGTCCGTAGACAGAGAGTTGAACCGAACCGTCGCTCAGAAAGTGAGCGACGGACTATATTTAGTCGTCCCCCCACGAGGGCGTCATGTGGCACAAGGCCTTTTAACGTGGGAATTTCCGAGCCATTAGGCTCGGCCAAAAATAGCCCATTTGAAACCGTATAAACGGGTTCAGGGCCGGTTTACCTCCCCGAAGGAGACTTCACCCTTCGGCGTAGCCTCCTTCGGGTTCCTCCCGCCCGAAAGCAGAGAGTTAAACCGAACCGTTCGCTCAGAAAGTGAGCGGCGGACTATATTTAGTCGTCCCCCACGAGGGCGTCATGTGGCACAAGGCCTTTTTAACGTGGGCATTCCCGAGCCATTAGGCTCGGCAAAAAAAGCCCATTTGAACCCGTATAAACGGGTTCAGGGCCGATTTTACCTCCCGAAGGAGACTCCGCCCTTCGGCGTAGCCTCCTTCGGGTTCCTCTCGCCCCGTAGGAAGAGAGTTGAACCGAACAGTCGCTCAGAAAGTGAGCGACCGACAATATCAGTCACCCCCCCACGAGGGTGTCATGTGGCACAAGGCCTTTTTAACGTGGGCATTCCCGAGCCATTAGGCTCAGCCAAAAAATAGCCCATTTGAACCCGTATAAACGGTTCAGGGCCGGTTTTACCTCCCCGAAGGAGACTCCGCCCTTCGGCGTAGCCTCCTTCGGGTTCCTCTCGCCCGTAGGAAGAGAGTTGAACCGAACAGTCGCTCAGAAAGTGAACGACCGACAATATTCAGTCACCCCCCCACGAGGGTGTCATGTGGCACAAAGGCCTTTTTAACGTGGGCATTCCCGAGCCATTAGGGCTCGGCAAAAAAATAGCCCATTTGAACCCGTATATAAACGGTTCAGGGCCGGACCTCCCGAAGGAGACTCCGCCCTTCGGCGTAGCCTCCTTCGGGTTCCTCTCGCCCGTAGGAGGAAGAGTTGAACCGAACAGTCGCTCAGAAAGTGAGCGACCGACAATATTCAGTCACCCCCACGAGGGTGTCATGTGGCACAAGGCCTTTTTAACGTGGGCATTCCCGAGCCATTAGGCTCAGCCAAAAATAGCCCATTTGAACCCGTATAAACGGTTCAGGGCCGGTTTACCTCCCGAAGGAGACTCCGCCCTTCGGCGTAGCCTCCTTCGGGTTCCCTCGCCCGTAGGAAGAGAGTTGAACCGAACAGTCGCTCAGAAAGTGAGCGACCGACAATATTCAGTCACCCCCACGAGGGTGTCATGGCACAAGGCCTTTTTAACGTGGGCATTCCCGAGCCATTAGGTCGGCAAAAAAAATAGCCCATTTGAACCCGTATAAACGGGTTCAGGGCCGGTTTTACCTCCCCGAAGGAGACTCCGCCCTTCGGCGTAGCCTCCTTCGGGTTCCTCTCGCCCGTAGGAAGAGAGTTGAACCGAACAGTCGCTCAGAAAGTGAGCGACCGACTCTCGCCTACTGACTAAGGCGCAGTATTTATTAAGTATGGAATAGTCCATTATTATTATTATGGGTAAGATCCCATAACACATATGTGTTTCAATTTCGTGCATGCACGTTGTTTGTTTTTGATTTTGTTTACTGCACAGTCTTGTAGTTTCAGTTGTGAAAAAAAAGAGCACCATGGCGCATTTCACTCCGCCATTAAATTTGATAACGGCATGCTGTACACCTTGGCATTCGCGCCGGAAGCTCTTAATACGAAAGTTTCAAATTTCGAAAACGAAACATATTTTTTACGGTGGTTTCTTAAGTATTTTACAAACACAGTGACCGAATAGGCGATTGAGATTAAGTCGTGCTGAAGACACTGCTTACTCTTAATCACCTATTCGGTCAGTGTGTTTGTGAAACACCTGAGAAACCAGCGTAAAAAATGTTTCGTTTTTTTTTTCCTGTTTTTGAAAGGTTGAAGCCAAAGGAAGGCCCAAATTAAGACGCCAAATATTGTTTGGGCCACTCACTGAGAAGGCAAATGGAAAGTCAGTCAATCATAATACAAACTGTCGGATTCTTTCCGAACGAATCAAGACTGTTTGTCACTCTGAATTCTATTTTAGAAATGGGTTGAAAGGACAGTAATATTTCTTTTTTTTTTAACGATCTGTCCAGAAAGAAAGAAAGAAAGGAAGAAAGAAAGAAAGAAAAAAAGAAAGAAAGAACAATAAATAGTAAAACAAATTAAGTCAAGCACGCAAACAAAGAAAGAAAGGGAAAAAAAAAGAAGTACTCTAAAAAGAAATATATTAGCCGGGCAAAGAAACCTGTATGGAACCAATCAAGCAAGCAAGCATACAAAAAAAAAAAAAGAAGGAAAGAAAGAAAGTTGATAAAAAGAAAACGAAAGCTGTATGGCGAAGTGATGAAGCAACCGACCCAACAAGGAAGACAGAAAGATGGAATGGAAATGATAGCAGGAGTAAAGAAAGCCGTATAGACAAAAAATCAATTAGGCAAGCAGAAAAGGAAAAAGAAACGGATATAGAGGGGAAAGAAACGAAAGAAATATGATAGCATCGGAAGAAAGAAAAAAATGAAAGACGATAATAAGGGAATAAAGAAAGATGATAGCACTTGAAAAGAACGTCGTATAGAAAAGTAAAGTAGGCAAACAAGAAAGAAAAACAGATAGGAAAAAGGAAAAATGATAGCAACGGAACAAAGAAAGAAAAAAAAGAAAGGAAGAAAGGCGATAATAAGGGAATAAAGGATAGTAAGAGAAAAGAAAGCAGTATAGAAAAATGATGTTGGTAAGCGAAAAAGAAAAAAATGATGGAGAAAAAAAAAAAAGATAGATGGAAGAAATAGATAAATAAAGAAGTCAAGAAAAAAGAAAGAAAGAAGTAAATAAATAAATAAAGAAGTAAAGTAAAAAGAAAGAAAGAAAGAAAGAAGTAAAGAAATAAATAAAGAAGTAAAGAAAAAGAAAGAAAGAAGTAAATAAAGAAAGAAGTAAAGAAAAAGAAAGAAAGAAAGAAGTAAATAAATAAATAAAGAAGTAAAGAAAAAAGAAAGAAAGAAAGAAGTAAATAAATAAATAAAGAAGTAAAGAAAAAAGAAAGAAAGAAAGAAGTAAATAAAGAAGTAAAGAAAAAAGAAAGAAAGAAGTAAATAAATAAATAAAGAAGTAAAGAAAAAGAAAGAAAGAAAGAAGTAAATAAATAAAGAAAGAAAGACAACAATAAGGGAAGAAATTGATAGCAAGGGTTAAAGAAAGCCATATAGAAATATCAAGCAAGAAAGAAAAAAAAGACAGGGAGAAAAACAGAAAGAAAGATGTTATCAGCGGAAGAAAGCAAGACGATAATAATGGAACATAGAAAGATGATAACAAAGAAAAAGAAAAGAAGAAAAAAAACGAAGGGAGGAAGATGATAGCAATTAAAAAGAAACTCAAGGAAAATGATAGCAAGGGAGAAGAAAGCAACAAAGAGAAAAGACAGAAAAGAAAGAAAGACTATAATAAAGAAAGAAAGAAAGAAAGAAAGAAAGAAAGGAAAGAAAGAAAGAAAGAAAGAAAGAAAGCTAGACGATAATTAGAGAAGAAAGAATGATCGTAATAAGAGAAAAAAGAAAATTGATAGCTAGAGAAAAGAAAGGCATATAGAAAAATCAATTAGGGAAGCAAGAAAGAAAAAATATAGAAAGATAAAAGGTAGAAAGAAAGAAATAAAGAAAGAAAGATACAAAGAAAGAAAGAAAAAAGAAAGAAAGACGATAATAATGGAACATAGAAAGATGATAACAAGGAAAAAGAAAAGAAGAAAAATAAACGAAGGGAGGAAGATGATAGCAATTAAAAAGAAACTCCAGGAAAATGATAGCAAGGGAGAAGAAAGCAACAAAGAGAAAAGACAGAAAAGAAAGAAAAAAAAGACTATAAGAAAGAAAGAAAGAAAGAAAGGAACGAACGAATGAAGGAAAGAAGAAAGCTAGACGATAATTAGAGAAGAAAGAATGACCCATAATAAGAGAAAAAAGAAAATTGATAGCTAGAGAAAAGAAAGGCATATAGAATAAACAATTAGGGAAGCAAGAAAGAAAAAATATACAATGAAAAAAAGAAAGGACGATGATACCAAAGGTAGAAAGAAAGAAAGAAAGAAAGATAAAAAGAAAGAAAGAAAGAAAGACGATAATACGGGAAGATATAAAGCTGATAGCAAGAGAAAATAACGAAAGAAAAATGGCAGCAAGGGAAAAGAAATCAATACGAATGTTTTTAAGTGATAAAAGAAAGCTGTATGGATAAAAGCAATTAAACAACCAAGTAAGAATTTAAGAAATAAAGAAGAAATGTGGAAACGGTGGAAGATAACTAGAAGAGAAAAGAAAGCAGGATGAAAATATTTTAGCAAGGAAAGAAAGAAGAAAGGTTGGAGAAAAAGTAACAGGTTACTATTTACTAAAACTGTACAAAGGATTGTCTTCAAAATAAAAGAACTGTAAGTGAACGAACGAAAATGAAAGGAAACAGTCGAAGAAAGACAGACATCTATGTTCAAAATAAATAAGAAATATAATGGACATTCTCACATTCAACCATCTCTCTTTCCCTCACTTAAACTTTCATTGTAATTCTGATGTCCGATCGTATACAGAAAAGTCCTCGGCCATACCAAAAAGCATTTTAAGAAAATAGATAAATAAGATAGAATATAAATAGAAATAACATAAGAATCCCGTTTCGACGTTTGTTCAGAGGCGTGCTGAGAACTTTCCGACGATTCTATTTCATTCAGATCTGAATGGAGTGATTTTAGACAGAACACTGTGTGCCTTTTGAATACTGCGACTTCTGCAAGTGGATGTATTTTTGCTTTTGGGGCCGTAGGGAAGGATTGAGTTTAGTCGGAAAAAAAATCTCATTAATGTCTATCATCGAAGATCATTGGTCACAATCAATGAACTAAATTTAACAATGGCTTTATTTTGGCTTCAGGCACGAAATAATGACTGTATTTGTAGAAATCATAACAATAACAGTAACATTTCTTCTTCTTCTTCTTCTTCTTCTTCAGCATATTTTTCTTTTTCGTCTTTTCCTTCTTCTTCTTCTGCCTATTTTTCTTCTTCTTCTTTTTCTTCCTATTTTTCTTCTGCATCTTCTTTTTCCTCTTCTTCTTCTGTAATTTATTCTTCGACTTTTTTCTTCTTCTTCTGCCTATCTTTCTTCTTCGTCTTTTTCTTCTTCTTCTGCCTATTTTTCTTCGTTTATTTCTTCTTCTGTCTATTTTCTTATTCGTCTTTTTCTTCTTCTTTTTCTTCTTCTTCTTCTTCAGCATATTTTTCTTTTTCGTCTTTTCCTTCTTCTTCTTCCTATTTTTCTTCTGCATCTTCTTTTTCCTCTTCTTCTTCTGTATTTTTCTTCGACTTTTTTCTTCTTCTTCTGCCTATTTTCTTCGTTTATTTCTTCTTCTGTCTATTTTCCTCTTCGTCTTTTTCTTCTGCCTATTTTCTTTTCGTCTTTTTCTTCTTCTTCTGCCCCTTTTTCTTCTTCGTTTTTTTCTTTGTCTTTTTCTTCGTCTTCTTCTTCTTATATTTTTCCCTTTTCCTTTTCCATTTAATATTTTGGCTTCTATTCTATCTTATTGTCTTCTTATTGTCTCTTTTCTCACCAGCCACACCGATATCTTCTTTTTTTAAACTTTCTTTTCAATTGTAATTCTTGCTTTTATTATTTTCTCTTATTTTTCCTTTGTTCTCTTCTTGTTCGGCTATTTATCCTTATGTCTTTTTCTTCATTAAATGAACTTGTGCATGAAATATTTCATTTATCGTTGCGATCTTGTGCTTAGCCTACTGAATATGCAAATGTCTTCTGCCAAAATACCTTACTTTTAGAAAATAATAGCATAAACTTTTATTAGGAATCGTAGTGCATTCATAACTTATTTACTTTTTGCTTAACCACACACACACATATATATATATATATATATATATATATATATATATATACTCATGAAAAATTTCTTTCGGTTGAGCTCTCTGTGAGGAAGTGTGAGTTTGTAAACAGTGAATATTACGACTAATAATACAAGACTCTTCGGTAAATCGAATCGACTTCTCTCAGTCACTGTGTATTTATCTAAAAATAAATACGGTTAAATTCACCTTCATCCCTGCCGTGCGCCAACAGCTTAGGGAAAGAATCTACGACTGACGCCAATTTAGACGGGTTTCGCTCCTACCTAGTGGTAACCTGACGTCTAGCCACACTGATGAGCTGTGATACAGCGAAACAGTCTATCTGTGGATGACAATATATATATATATATATATATATATATATATATATATATAGGCAGTATATTCTCATTCAACCATGTTGGGTTAAATAATGTAGACGTATGTTGTCTATTTTAGTTTTAATCTTTTCAACTCGAAGAATTCATTTCTTGGTGGCTGTAGAAAATTGACTAAGAAAATGCCTAAACTTTTCTTTCAATTAAATTAATTTTTATTTTGCCAAGTACTTTCAGTATCATCTGAGACTATCGTCAGGGGTTGCATATCTAGGGATGTGTCATGTGTTAACACCGTCAATTCAAAATAATGCTTCGTAAACTAAAATAGTGATGTTACATCATCACCGAGCGGACACATAACATTCACGGATCGCGATGAAGGGTTGTTCCATTTATCGTGAATGACTGTAGTTCGGAGTTCGATCGGTGATGAAATGCATCTACTTCAGTTTTCAAGGCCTTTTTCTCCCTACTGAAAAGTTAGTGCTAGAGATCAACTGTTATTGGCAGATATATTAAATTCAATCAGTTAATTAAGAAACCAATACACACAAATGTCACTGTGTTGATGACAGGAACAGAAGGACAACTGTCACTGAAAGAGATTAATTAGTCCTGGAAAATAGAGTCACGTTACCATATCAGGGCCGGAGCTAGTGAATCCATATTTCCATTTCGGTCGGTGATCAAATACATTGAATTTCTTTTTCATATTTGCATAAATTAGCATAATCTAGGTTCAATTCTATATTTTCCCATTCGTTAAATTGAACATCGACTGCAATAAACCCTGAAATAAAATCAGTGTTCAATTAGGCATTACAAATATCATACACACTGAACCGCCATTTTAGAACCATTCTACTCAATCTAGATTTAAAACGTTAATTTCTGTAGCTGAATTTAATGAATTTCACATTTGGAAATGAAGAAAAAAGAAAAAAAAAGCGTAATAAATTACAAAGAAAAAGTTGGCGTTATTATACAAAAATGTTTCAAGAAAAAAATAGATTCTTTTAAAATCTTTTTTTCAAAAAATTATATAGTCAATGAATAAATATCAAAAGTTTTATTCAAATCAATTTTTAGCTGATTTTATAATAATTCAGTGAACATTGGCAATTTCACTTCTCTGTCTGGCTACAAGGGTGAACAGTAGCTAACACAAATTTAAAAACTAACAACTGTCTATATAATCTGAGAAAATAACTTCTGTATATGCATAAATTTTATCCAAGTCCCCAACTTTTTAATGGTATATATTACATAAAGCTTTCTATCAAAAAATATACTGCTTTCCTTTGTGTATATATCGATAAGGAGTATGATACGTAATTAAAAGAGAATTTAAAGGGTAAACATTTTACTATATGAGAAATATGGAAGAAAGATTTATTCTACCATTTGTATTGTATTTCCCCCATTATGGGTATTATTATATCCGTAATATAATACCGTACTTCACAGACAGAACAAAATGGGTGAGAAGAAAAAGGATGAGAAACATGCTTTCTTCTCAAAGAGATTTTCATGCTACTAAGATATACACATGACTATATATGTACACATACACGTGTGCCCACGCAGAGAAAAAACAAGTATATTTGTCATTATTTTGCCTTTCAGCCATTCCATTCCGTCCGTGAACGATGGTGTTATTCTATCACGGATATAATAATGTCCATAATTGGGGAAATACAAATGGGAGAATAAATCTTTATATAAAATCTGTTATAATAACAGCGTACTTCACGGACAGAACAGAATGGCTTAAAGGAAAAGCAATAAAAAACATGCTTTGTTCTCAAAGAGATTTTTATATCACTAAGACATACACAAAATGATATATACATATGTACATGTGTTCCACATAGAGAACAATATATCATATATATCTACACAGCAAAGCAGAGTGTAAGATAAAAAAGAAAAGATCTTACCTATAAAGGTGAATTGCTAAAAGGAATAATTAATGTAATTGACAGTTGTGATTATTTTTTAAATGCGCATGAAACGCGGTCTGCTGATTTAAAAATTAGAGATATCAAGGGAGGTAACTTTAATACTGTGTGTGATGTCGAAACTGTCGCCATTTTATATTTTTAATTTCGCGCATGTGTGTTATTTGATTTTTATTTTGATCTTATATAATGCATTAACGCAGAGCCGCCAGTAACCATGACAGCCAAAATTGTTACATGCAATACGGTACAATTATTATTAATATTTTTAATTCTTTTTAGCCTTATCCTTTAGTATTATAGATAAAATAAGTAGTGATATTGTAGGATGCCAAATGTATTTTCAATATATTTTTGCTCTTCAGGTAAATATTTGTCTGCAGATTTTTCATGAACTGTGCGTTGTTAATATCGGCCTGGAATAACTCGGAAAGCCCAGTTTGAATTCTAGTCGGGTTTGTTACATTCACTTTGGGAAAGGTATGAATCAATCGCTTTTGCACTAAGCTATTGGTTGAATAGCAGGGAAGACTGCGTTTCAACCTTGGTTGGCAACCAATCTACGGCAGGAAGAAACGGAAACGTACTGCTGCAAAATATCTGCGGAGTTAGTAAAGGATAGAAATAGACAATATCAAGTATGGCACATCTTATTATAGGACCAGTTTCGATTCTTTTTACCAGACACACACACACACATATATATATATATATATATATAAGCATTATGTATAAATATATATATATATATCTATATATATATATATATATATATATATATATATATATATATATATATATAATGCAATAACACTATATACATTTTGCATCAGATTTTGTTATGTATGAATTTATCAAATATCTACTCATATATATATATATATATATATATATATATATATATATATTGATAATATTAGTGCTCTCTCTCTCTCTCTCTTCATATATATATATATATATATATATATATATATATATATATATATATATATATATATATATATATTTCCAGGTAGAGCTCAATGTCCAGGATAAAGGAAGAATATGATATAAAGACTCAAACACTAATAGTCCATGGTTATAATTTATTACATTGGAATTGTAATCACGATCAAATTCATCGTGCCTACAAATTCAAAAAAAGGCCTTTTTTACGATTCCAATGTATTAGATTAAGACCATGGGATATTAGTTTAAACCTAACTCATATATATATATATATATATATATATATATATATATATATATATATATATATTGTTATGGGGTCCTCCCCTTTTTCATGCAAGTGTAATTGGACTGCTGCCGTTAAATAGCCAGAGTATGTTTAGAGAGAGTGAGCAGAGATTGTGATTGAGTTGGAGGTAGAGTAATAGTGTGAGGTAACCGCTTGTAGAAGTCAGTTTCAAGCACGTGCACTCTAAGGAAGTCCTACTTCGAGACTGTATATATCTATATGTTAAAAGAAAAAGTCAACAAAAGAAAAAATTTCCCTCGTCGTCCAACAAGCGTCGAACTCACACGAAAAGAAGAAATAGAAAAATCCTTCCCTCGTCGTCCACAACAAATTAGTGACAAATAGTTACGAGGAGTAAAAATACGTAAAATTGAGTTATCATGGAAGATTTTTAAAATATTTTGGTAGAACTGATAAAACACTAAAATGATCAACAAATGCAAAAATACCAAAATGATCAACAATTACAACTACAAGAACGAATGGAAGAAATATGGCAAAAGCAATTAGAAAGACAAATAGAACCCCAGGAACTAATATTGAAAGTAGCGGGCAACAAGCAATTAGATATTGAAAAAGAAGCAACATTTTCGCAAGATGCCGTGTGGAATACCATAGAGATTTTCAAATATTCTCTAGATGATGACAAAAATTTTGGAGATTACTTCAGAAGACATCTTTAACATAGACTGTCAAAATTGGACAGAAGCAAAAAAGCTACGTCTATTGCTTAGAAAATTAGGTACTGAAGATTATACAAAGTTCGTGGATTATATCTTGCCAAAAAATGACGAACGAATTAACATTTGACGAAGCAGTGACATGTCTTAAAGAACTCTTCAGCCCCAAAACATCACTCTTCCATAGGAGGTGGAATGCCTTCACCTGGTAGAGGGCGATAATGAGGATTATTCCACGTTTGCCGCAGTCGTAAATTGTGACAATTTCAAACTAGCGGAATTAACCCGGGACATTTTCAAATGTCTCATCTTTGTTCAAGGGTTAGTTTCTACAAAAGATAGCGTAATGTGCAGAAGAATGCTTGCAAAATTACAAAATGAACCGGGTCTAACATTACAGCTATTATCGGAAGATTGCCAGAAATGTATAAGAAAAGACTCAAAGAACAATAAAGAATCAGCTGCTTCTCATATACGTAAGTTAAACAAAAGTCTACGTTCTTCACCCTCCCCGGAAATAAAACTAAAAATGTACGACAATGAAAAAAGATTCTCACCCTCCCCGGAAAGAAAAAGAAAATTTTATAATAAGAGAAAAAGTACAATATACAGGACAAATTATGACGAATATCGAAGGAAATATAAGCCCCCACCATCAGCATGTTATCGATGTGGAGGACTACATGAGAACAAGGATTGCCGCTTTAGATATAAAAACTGTCTTGAATGTGGAAAAAAGGCCACAAGGCATCCCAATGTAGAAATAGAAAATATACTAATAGAATAAGAGTTACAAGGATGCATAACGATGACAAAACCAACGTAAGGAAATATGTGGAACTGGAAATTTTAAATAAAAAGATTAAATTACAACTGGATTTGGGTTCCGACCTCACGATAATCAACTTACAGACATGGAGAAAACTCAACAGATCTGCGATGTTACACACACAAAAAATTGCCAAGTCGGTTACAGGCAAACGAATAAAATTTGAGGGAGAAATAATAGTGAATGTTAAATTTCACGGCAAAACAAAAAAACTTAAGATATACGTCATGAAAGATACTGAAAATCTAGTAGGAATCGACTGGATACAGAAGTTCAACGTTTGGTATCTACCTATCAACTCGTTTTGCAAAAAGTTAGAGGTTGAACCATCAGATACTATAAAATCGAACGAAGAATTATATAACGAATTTACTGAAGTATTTTCAAGCGGGTTGGGACGATGCAACAAATTTAAGGTCAAAACAGAATTAAAAGAAAACGTCCAACCAATTTTTAAAAAGAAGCGAAATGTACCGTTCCCTACTATAGAAAAAATAGACAAAGAATTGGAGAGACTTGAACAAACTGGGATTCTCTCAAAAACAGATTTTAGCAAGTGGGCAGCGCCGGTGGTTTATGTAAAAAAGAAGTCAGGAGAAATTCGCGTATGCGCAGATTTTTCGACGGGACTCAACAAAGCAATAAAAGACTACCATTACCCACTACCGAGCCCAGAGGAGATATTTACAAAGCTTAACGGCGGTAAGATATTTTCAAAAATAGATCTTAGTGAGGCTTATCTACAAATCCCATTACAAGAAGAGAATACGAAAAGTTTAACAAACTACCATTCGGAATAAAAGTTGCACCTGCAATTTTTCAGCAAACGATTGACACAATGCTCACGGGCCAAATTTCGCGACCGCTTATTTGGATGATATTTTAATTAAGAGCGACAATGTTGAAGAGCACACATCACACATCAGAAGACTTCAGGACTTTGGGTTCAAAGTAAAAGGATAAAAGTGTGATTTTTTCATAAATGAAATTATTTAGGTCAGATAATAAATGAAGATCGAAAAGGAGGCATTAGGCATAATTTCTGCAGTATCTCGTTTTCACAGATATATTTTTGGGAGAGGGTTCACACTCCAAACGGATCACAAACCACTTCTTACGATTTTCGGTTAAAAAAAACCCCGGATGAAATCACTTAGGAGAAGTTTTGTCTACTGGCCGAACATGGACGATGATATCACACAAATGGTGCAAAGTTGCAAAGGTTGTGCTGTTGCAGCGAAGGCACCACCCTCTATACAAAGGCCATGGCCTAAAGTCGACAGACCGTGGTCCAGAATACACGTGGATTCCGCAGGACCCATTGAAGGTTAATATTATTTAATAACAGTAGATAGTTTTAGTAAATGGCCAGAGGTTGCCAGATTTAAACACCCGACGACAGAAAACACCATAAACTGTTTGCACGAACTATTCACGAGATTTGGTGTCGCGGATTGTTTGGTAAGCGATAACATCACACAGTTTGCCTCCAGTGACTTTAAAGAATTTTGTGATACATACCAAGTAAAACATATCAAGATAGCTCCGTACCACCCGAAGTCGAACGGACAAGCTGAAAGGTGAGTTGACACACTAAAGAGAGCATTAAAAAAAGCCGAGGATGTACCGACGATAAAAGCAATACAACGGTTTCTCCAAGTGTACAGAATAACACCTAACGTGATCACGCCATCGGGTCTTTCACCAGCGGAATTGATGTTTGCTTGGAGAATAAGGTCTGTGTTTGACAAATTATTGCCAAACAAGAACAAACACCAGTATACACCGATTGTACCAAAGAGATCATTTAAACCTGGAGAACGGGTTTATTTTAAAATGTTTAGAAACAATATGGCTCGTCAACCGCAGAAAACGACGATTCTATGGATACAATCTACGAAGCGTTTGAGGTCCAAAGACCACAGGAAGACACAGAAATGAGAAGGTCAAACAGGAAGAGAAAATTTGTCGAACCCCTGATTATCAACCATAAGAGACAAAAATACTCCCCCCAAAAAGGGATCTAAGGAGGGGGGTGTTATGGTGTCCTCCCCTTTTTCATGCAACTGGACTCGACCAGCGTGTAATTGGACTGCTGCCGTTAAATACCCAGAGTACAGAGAGAGAGAGAGAGAGAGAGAGAGAGAGAGAAATGAGATTGTGATTGAGTTGGAGGTAGAGTAATAGTGTGAGGTAACCGCTTGTAGAAGTCAGTTACAAACACGTAGACTCTAAGGAAGTCTTACTTCGAGACTGTATATATCTATATGTTATTGCTACTAACCGCGTTCCTTTGTATTATTGTGTAAATACATTTTATTTCTTATATTTAATTCTTGCGTTTGTCATTCATTGGAGACCGATTTTTTTTCTCGGAATCCACAACACACACACACACACAAATATATATATATATATATATATATATATATATATATAATCGTAAACTGAAAGTATTTCTCCAATAGTCATCAATGTAATATGGATTAATCCGTTCTGGGTCAAAAGATGATTGCTTATTTAAACTTTAACAACAGTACTTTGTGCTGAAGTTTATACACAATGCTAATGAAAATAATTAAATCTTAGTAAAAGTAAATAAACCCAACATTAAATAGATAAACTATAGACGAACACTTTAATTTTACCGTACCTGCATGTAGGAAAGTTGATGGCGTAAGAGGAATGGGGAAGTAAAGAGATGTTATTGTTTGGAAAAGGAAAGGAACGACATGATCCTCTTTTTATAGTGTAGA
>CAHIKZ030001868.1:3470000-3512500 GCA_903632075.3 Acanthosepion pharaonis
CTTAAACATTTGAGACACAAAGACAGTTTCTTTTAAACAACAAGAAGAAGGCTTCTTAAAATGAAGTTAAAAACATAAATAAATAAAATAATTTAAAGAAGTGAAAGCAAAAAAAAAAAAGAAGAAAAAAAGGAAGTTTTCTCAATAAATGAAAAGGTGAATAAGAAATGCAAATAAAACTATAAAGTCTCGTTTTAAATCGCCCTCTCACGATACTGTGAATAGTGAGACGCATTTTACTGCTATTGTTCGAACGACTGATGCTATTACCAGTGACGCTATAATTGATTGTGATCAAAGTTACGAACAACGGGAAAAACCTCGGAGAAACCGGGAAATCCAGTCGGAAGTCATGCCTTCTGGAATTAATGTTTAAAGAATTCAGTGTACGTTCACACTCCCGCTCAGTTTTTCTTATTTATTTATTTTTTTTGTTCATTGACATTTTTTTTATCTTTTTTTTTCTTTAAATCATTTTTTAAGGAGAGAGTTTTTTTTTTGTTGTTGTTGTTTTGGGCGTTTTTGTTTTTTTTACTTCTTTTCTTTGCGTGTTCTACTTGAATTTACTTTCTGAGCAAGATATTTGTATTACTTAATTCCAATTCTTCCCATGTTTCTCAGACTACGTTATTCAAATTGAATTTCCTTTTTTTTTTCTTTTTACTTATTTCCTTTTTTTACACGCTTCTTTTGCTAACGATTTCAAGAATTGCATATTCTGTCTTCCACTTTATCGTTCTCTTACAGGAAGATTCCTTATAAAAAAAAATTGATTCTACTTTCAATGATTATTTATTTTACAGAATTTTGGCTCATTCCGCAACACCGATTTTATGTGAGATTCTGTTTGCTTGTGTTTATAGCGATTTAATTAGTTCTTAATACGTGAATCTATTCGAACTTTCTCTTGTCTGTATTAATCCAAACAATTATTAGTCAACACATTTTATTTATATTTACTTTTTTTAATTTTTTATTTCAATCCATTTTACAGGTCGACATATTTAAACATTACTTCAGTCCATTCTACAGGTCGACATTTTAAACACTATTTCAATCCATTCAAAAGATCATCACTTTTAACCCAATTTCAATCTATTCAACAGATCATCAATTTCAAATGCTATTTCAATCCATTCAACAGATTATCTTTTTTAAACACTATTTCAATCCATTCTACATATCATAATTTTAAACACTATTTCAATCGATTCTACAGATCATTATTTTTAAGCACTATTTCAATCCATTCTACAGATCCTCTTTTATAGAAACACTATTTCAATCCATTCTACAGATCATCATTTTTAAACACTGTTTCAGTCCATTCTACAGATCGTCATTATAAACACTATATCAATCCATTGACAAGATCATTTTTAAACACTATTTCAGTTCATTCTACAGATCGTCATTATAAACACTATATCAATCCATTGACAAGATCATTTTTAAACACTATTTCAGTTCATTCTACAGATTGTCATTTTTAACACGATTTCAATCCATTCAAAATGTCATCATTTTTAAATATTATTTCAGTTCATTTTACAGATCGTCATTTTAAACACTATTTCAGTCTATTCAAAAGATCATCATTTTTAGCCACTATTTCAATCCATTTTACCGGTCGACATTTTTAAACACTATTTCAATCCATTCAAAATATCATCATCCTTAAGCACTATTTAAATCTATTGAACAAATCATGAATTTTAAACACCATTTCAATCCATTCAACAGATCATCATTTTAAACACTATTTCAATGCAGTCAACAGATTATCTTCTTTAAACACTATTTCAATCCATTCTACAGATCATCATTTTTAAGCACTATTTAAATTGATTCTACAGATCATCATTTTTAAACATTATTTCAGTCTATTCTACAGATCGTCATTTTAAACACTATTTCAATCCATTCAAAGATCATTTTAAACACTATTTCAATCCATTCAACAGATCATCATTTTTAAACATTATTTCAGTCCATTCTACAGATTGTCATTTTAAACACTATTTTAATCCATTCTACAGTGCATAATTTTAAAAAAAAAATATTTCAATCTATTCTACAGGTCGTCATTCTGTGAGACAAATGATTTAAACCAGCCATGGGCAAAGTGGGGTCACATGTGACCCCTTTTCACTTTCTCATGAACAAAATAAGCTTTATTAAAATTTTGCCTATTTCGTTTCGTCTTCACTTGTTCACTCACATTTTCTCAAGCAGATTTTAAAACTAGTTGTTGAAGGTAATGTTTACACCATTTGAAACGATTGGGGATTTTCTCTAAGGAAGATCATGCGTCTAAATAACTTTTGCTTAAAAACAGGATGTTCAAAATGATTTTTTGTCGGATGAAGAAATATGCTTTTGGAAAAGAAATATTTCAGGTCAATTTCTGTTTCAATTTTTTTTTTTTTTGCAGAGCTAATGACTTCACATGGTTTATAGTCTTGACGTTGCATTTATATATTTTATCTATTATTTTTTTTGTCTTTAATGTCAGTTTTATTTATTTAATTTTTTGGCATATGAAATAGAGTTTATTATATTGACGTTATGTATTTACTAATATCAAAATACAACAATAGACTGAAGTTGTATAAAACTTTCATGACTTAGGACTATCACAAGAATTGTGTGCATGTTTTACTGTGAAAGAGTTTCCGAGTGCTACAGTTTTTGTTTGCTTAGTGGAATATCTACTCTTTTTTTGGTCATTTCATGACACTGGAAGCATTAGTAATTTCTTTTACAAAAATGTATTGCTGGTATATTGAAAGTGAGAGAGAGAAAGTATTCTAATACCATAGTATCAGCCGCGTACGACTACCAATATTGGACACTAGCACATAGAAAACTCCGCTTACACTTACACTATCTTTGTAACCTTTTTGTTTAATATATCTTTCTTACCTCTAATCCGTGTTCTGTGTTTTCCTTCCGTGGTCCCAACTTTGGGTCCACATCAGTATTACTGGTAATATATTTTATGCATTTTTGGTAATATGTTTTTTTTATATATTACTGATAATACGTTTTAAGTATTGCTGGTAATATCATTTTATCTATTGCTGGTAAAGTAATTTTTATGCATTATTTCTAATACGTTTTTATGTATTGCTGGAAATATATTCTATGTAATGCTACTAATACGTTTTTATGTATTGCTAGTAATATTCTCTATGCAATGCTGGTAATATGTTTTTATGTATTACTAGTAATAAGCTTTTTATCTATTTCTGGTAATATGTTTTTGAGGTATTACCGGCAATATGTTTTTCATGTATTGCTGGTAATGTTTTTTCAACTATCTGTTGCTGGCAGAGTTCTTTTTAAATTTATTACTGTTAATATTTTTGCTATGGAAATGTATTGCTGATATCTTACTATATAAATATATTTTGGCCTCAGTTTGGAGGTTAACTATTTGGGAGCCTAAAAGATCCTACCTCCGGGGTAAAGGTGAATCTAGAATTATTCGAAATACCTGTGTTTGAAATACGTATGTGGTCTTGTTTGAGAGTATTAATACTGATTTACCTAGAACTAATATAATAATGAGGGATGGCACAATGCTTTTTGCAGCAAGTGTCAGACCATTATCATACAATATGGAAATTCTTAGACGCTCTAAGAAATTCATATTGCTAAAGAGCAGCGTGCTAAAATACCACGATGTAAAACTAATGGCATCCTTTAACGATTACTTTTCAGTTTTTGACTATTTGAGTGTAGTATCATATAAATTAAGGTTATAAGTAAATTTCTTACTAAATTGTTTTATTAATAGCGGGAGACAGTTGTTAAAATCAACAGAGTCGATGTACTTCACGAAGAAATGTTTTTTTCGTGTATGTAAAATTTTGTTTTTAATTTTCTAATCAACACGAATTTTGCAGTGATCTAATACTTTATTCTTTATTTTATATAATTAATTGATAATATTTTTTAGCATTTCAAATATCGCCAATATTACAACTTAATGTTGTATAATGAATGTTTACGTCAAAGCGGGTTTTTTTTCATTTTCATATTTAGTTTTATAAGAATTTCGTGTGACATTTATCATTTCGGTTTTTTCCCTTCATGTTTTCTCAAATTTTTCCCCGTTGTTCATATTATCTGCTAAATTATTAATTCCAACAGGTGAAATTATGGAAATTATACAAGAATTTTGGTAAAATTCAGTTTGGCTTACATCTAAGCAGTCCTTATCAGAACATTTTTATGAGAAAATTGCTTCTCTCAAGTGCAAACGTAGCAAAAACAATCTTTCACTAGATCATGTGATTTAAATTAATTAAATAAACACGTCTACTCAGGTGACTGGCGATCATACGATTCCAAAGATGGCATTTATTCATTATCTGTGAACTGTAACATTTTCTTTGGAAAGATAAAATTCTTATATAAAAAGAAAATACAGTTCTTGGTTTCAGTTGACTGTTTTAAAATCCAACAAGCACCAACGGCTCTGTTTCACACAGATGCATATACACTTATTCACACACACACACACACACGTAAACACACATACATAGTCAGAGAGACAAGCACACACATACATACACACACACACATACACATATATATATAGAGAGAGAGAGAGAAAGAGAGAGAGAGATAACAGATAAAAAATGTGGGTAAGTAATCCAAGTAGATCCTATTAATATAAAATATTAAAACTGATCCACAAAAGAGATCTCAATATAAATGTTATTAATGAACATATAAGTGAATTACAATTAATGGAATACGAAAAAATTATCTCACACATGTGATCATTCCGTCCATGAAAATGACGTATTTTCCCTGGACTTATGAATTCAAATACATTTACTAAATTTTAGCAAATGTATCTGCGTTGATAAGTCCAGAGAAATGCTACTATCCCATGGACAAAATGATCATCTGTATGAGGTAAATTCTTTGTATTGCATCAATTGTAATTCACTTATATGCTCCATAATATAATTTATATTGAGCTCTCTTTTATGGATCAATTTTAATATTTTATACTAATAAAACACGGATAATTCAATTTGTAAATAATAACATATTTGAAAAAAATGATATCAGGTAAGAAACATCAGTAAAAAAGAAAAGACTAAAAACATCCTTGTTGGTTCCCAAAAAAATAAATCAGCACCACAAACGAAAAACACCGGCCGAGGAAATTAAGTAAAAACGTGAAAGTTCTCAATACACTAAGTAGTGTAAAATCTAAAAAAAAAACAAATAAAAAACCTAGTGAGCCAGAACCTACCTAACACAGTTTCACTTAACAGAGCTTTAGGGAACTAATGGCCAGTAGTACCCTGAAGATCCGTTAGGTGAAACTGTGGTTGGTCGGTTCTAGCTCACTAGTTATATTTATATATATATATATATATATATATATATATATATATATATATATATATATATATGTGTGTGTGTGTGTGTGTGTGTATATATATATATATATATATATGTGTGTGTGTGTATATATATATATATATATATGTGTGTGTGTGTATATATATATATATATATATATATGTGTGTGTGTGTATATATATATATATATATATATATATGTGTGTGTGTGTATATATATATGTATATATATATGTATATATATATGTAAATATATGTATATATGTATGTATATATATGTATATATATATGTATATATATATGAATATATGTATATATATATATATATATATATATATATATATATATATATATATATATATATATATATATATATATATATATATATATATATATATATATATATATATATATATATATATATATATATATATATATATATATATATATATGCATATATATATATATATATATGTAGGGAGGCACGGTGGGGGTAATGGATATCGCCTTTGATTGTGGAATCGCAGAGCCGACTTCGAATCCAGGTTGAATCCATTACATTCACTTACGTACTCATACCCTTGGGAAAGGTGTGAATCCTATTCTTCTCCCTCCAGCTATTGGTTAAATAGCAGGACAGTCTGGGTTCTATAGTCTTGGATGGCAACTGGTCTAGAAGGACAACTCTGAATTCAAAAACTGAGGGGGGTTGTTTGGGGACCTTGTGGCACGTAGTGCACCAGGTCTCTTTATTCGGCCCTTCAAAAAGTGTGGATGGTCCTGCACGAAGCCTTCACCACTATAATCGAATCTCATGTGCCGGTGTCCGGGCTGTCAGTTTCCTGAAACTGATCTGCCTGACCCTCATACGTGAGAATCGATTATATATATATATATATATATATATATATATATATATATATATATATATATATATATATATATATATATATATATATGAGAAACAAACAGATAATCTCTGGTGGTCGGATCTGATAAGGCTATATAATCTATGACCTCTCTTTTCCTCAAAAATACACAATTTTTTGTCATTCATTCTGATCTGATAAAACTAAAACCAACAGATGTCGTTTACAGCTTTTCCGCTTTCCCATTTCATCGTCTTCAGACACAACTTCTTCAATATCGGACTGAGTAACGAGAAAGATAGAGACAGATAGAAACATTCCACACGACTGAGGTCAATTGTTAACGTATTAAGAATAATTATTTTATCCAGAATAAAATACTGACATTTCAACCCCAGGCATCATCCACTGATGCTTCGTTGAAGATCAGCAGATACCATCAAGTGATTTTTTTCCAAACATACGCTATCATTAATTCATGGTGACTAGGGTTTGTAGGATCCATAGTTTAATACAAAGCGTTCCAAAGATTTCTTGCGCATTCAAAAATGTTGTGACGTATAAAATTTCTCATTCTTCTTATTTCTTTATTTTTAAAACTTAGTTTAAGGCTGGGAAAAATTCACAACTGAAATAAAACTTGAGTTTCCCAGTTTCAACCTGAGTTCTGATTGGTTGAATCAAAAATATTTTATTGGATTTAACTTAGTGGTTCCCAAACAGTCCGGCACGCCTCAAATGTGTGTCAGAAGAGGATATCAGGTGAGACGGAATGATTGAAAGTCAATGAAATATTTAGAAACCGTTTAAAAATAATAATATGCCAAAAGTATGTCTTCAAAATTTAAAATATTATTATTGCTTCCTTGTAATGGCATGCATGAATCCCAGTATAATAATAAATTATTATCTTCAAAAACATTGGTACCATCTCAAAAAACATGCCCCGACTCTAAATAACCCGCAAAATTGGATAATCTCTGAAAAAAAAAATGAAGAAATAAATGAAATATGCATGAGAAAAAAAAATGGAGGACATTTACGGTGTATTCTCTTTCATAATTAAATGGAAATATATTTCCGATGCTTGGATTTTCATTTTGAATGAAACTATTTTTGAAAAAGAATAAAAAAAAAATAGATTTTTAAATCCCTAGGTGATATTTGTGATACCTGTATGTATTAGGATTCAAAAGTCTACCTTATTTCATGGGGTACTTTGACTGCGGATAAAGCAGTTAGTTTTGCCTACATACACCTTGGACAGAAAAGAGCCAATAAATGGTGACATCTTGTTGCAAAGTGTTATATAGGTATAAAGTGTCGCTACCGACAACTGAAATTGAACAGAGATCGCTAGTAAAAACACATGCGATCCCAATATTGAATTAAATGTACAACATGACCAAACAGGAAACGCATGAGTAGGAAATAGCTTGGCGTCTAATTGATCTCTATTCTAGTATGTTCTCTATTAATACTCGAAT
Source organism: Acanthosepion pharaonis (assembly GCA_903632075.3). Lineage (NCBI taxonomy): Eukaryota > Metazoa > Mollusca > Cephalopoda > Sepiida > Sepiidae > Acanthosepion > Acanthosepion pharaonis. The sequence goes on from CAHIKZ030001868.1 coordinate 3,477,748, forward strand.
CGCCGTTTTTAGTCTATCTTCTATTACAATTCGGAACGCAATTTCTAGTCTATTACTATTCGGATCGCCACTTCTAGTCTATCCTCTATTGCTATATGGATCGCCATTTTTGTCTATCCTTTATTATAATACAGATTGCCATTTCTAGTCCATCACTTATTACTATTCGGATCATCATTTCTAGTCTATTAGTATTCGGATCAAGTCTATCCTCTATTACTATTTGGATCGCTATTTCTAGTCTATCCTCTATTACTATTTGGATCGCCATTTCTAGTCTATCCTGTATTACTCTTCGGAACGCCATTTCTAGTCTATCTATCTCTTACGATGCGGATCGCTATATCTAGTCTATCCTCTATTACTATTCGGAAGGCCATTTCTAGTCTATCCACTCTTACTATTCGGATCGCTATATCTAGTCTATCCTCTATTACTATTCGGAACGCCATTTCTAGTCTATCCTCTATTACTATTCGGATCGCTATTTCTAGTCTATCCTCTATTACTATTCGGATCGCTATTTCTAGTCTATCCTCTATTACTATTCGAATCGCTATTTCTAGTCTATCCTCTATTATTATTCGGATCGCTATTTCTAGTCTATCCTCTATTACTATTCGGATCGCTATTTCTAGTCTATCCTCTTTTACTATTCGGATGGCCATTTCTAGTCTATCCTCTATTACTATTCGGAACGCCATTTCTATTCTATCCTCTGTTACTATTCGGATAACGATTTCTAATCTATCCTTGAATTTCTTGAATGAGAAGTTATCAATATTTACACTATTTACACGGAGTATTGTTATAATCCTTCTTGCCATCACGACGTTTCAGTTGTGAAGCTTTCCCGCCTTCTTCAGGTGTATATTGATCCAAGCAACCTACAGTGAATTTGAAAATAACCCCTTGAAACATAGGATGGTAGATTTTCCTTGTTCCACTGTCCATGTCGAGTGATATCACGTCTAAAAGGTGTCGACGGTATTCTTTTCTTAAACGCATGGTATGTGCTTAACCAGTGCGACATACAGTTGCGAATCCAGCGTTATCCTTCTCCAAAGCTAAAGAACCCAGTCTGTCGTACCCATAACTGGTAGTGGGGGGAAGAGTTGGATTCATGCCTTTTGCAAGGATATTATCACGTAAGTGAATTTAATGAACATTATTGTAATTCGAACTCGGATGTCCTGCCGCAATCAACTACTCTACTGTGCCTTATGAATTATCAAATCATATATATCTTATATAGTTCTTATTTATTGCCTCTCAGTTATTGCTTGTTCCATTTCCATCGTCACGAATGCATGCATGGAAATATTCGATGAAATGGCTTTAGGAATGGCACCATTGAAGCCAACCGTATGCCGGAGATGTGTAGATGACACGTTCATACTCTGGCCGCACCTGAACTCAATAAGACCTTAGATCCGGTTCACAATGGACGAAGCAAATAATATTAAGCTAGCCTTCCCTGATATACTAATAACTCGCGCAGAGAATGGGTTCAAAACAACCGTATATCACAAGCTAAATTTCAGCGGACAGTGCTTCAACTTCAATTCCTACAGTGCGAATAAATGGGTCGTTCAATGCCTACAGAACCGTACAAAATCATGTAACGACGCAGAAACATGGCATTAGGAAATGATCAGCATCAAGCGGACCCCACCAAAATAAGAACTACCCTGCAAACATAACATCAGTGTCTCCAGGGGGAAACAGAATAGCCAAGGAGGAGGAACAGAGACTTGCCATTGTCTGACTTACGTCAAGGTTTTATAGGAAAAGATTAACGCAAGTCAATACAACCTAAGGTCAATGTTCAGAAGAAGCTCCTCTCTACGGAGAAAGTTCTGTTAAGTTTTATCTGCATTTCTTACAGTTTTGGCAAATTGGCGATTTGAACCAACTCCTAAATTTAAGGCTGGGGGAACATCAAAATTCATAGTGAGAGGATAGACAATTAAATCAGTCATGGTTGATCCTGTATGCAAGGGTAAAGCATAGACATCAGCCACTGTGGAATGAACGGAAAATCTTGGACAAGGAAGAACACTAGAATTTTTGGTGGGTGAAAAAATCAGCGCATGCTTGATTGGTTTGGTTTGTTTTGTTTTACGGTATATCAACCTCTATGGCTTATTTAATGCCGAAATCTAAATATTTTGATTGGTTTGGTCTGGTTGATTTTGTTTAGCGGCATATCAACCTCTATGGGTTATTTAATGCCGAAATCTAAATATTTTGATTAGTTTGGTCTGGTTGATTTTGTTTAGCGGCATATCAACCTCTATGGGTTATTTAATGCCGAAATCTAAATATTTTGATTAGTTTGGTCTGGTTGATTTTGTTTAGCGGCATATCAACCTCTATGGGTTATTTAATGCCGAAATCTAAATATTTTGATTAGTTTGGTCTGGTTGATTTTGTTTAGCGGCATATCAACCTCTATGGGTTGTTTAATGCCGAAATCTAAATATTTTGATTGGTTTGGTCTGGTTGATTTTGTTTAGCGGCATATCAACCTCTATGGGTTATTTAATGCCGAAATCTAAATATTTTGATTAGTTTGGTCTGGTTGATTTTGTTTAGCGGCATATCAACCTCTATGCGTTATTTAATACTGAAATCTAAATATTTCGATTGGTTTGGTTGATTTTGTTTAGCGGCATCTCTACCTCTATTGGTTATTTAATGTCAAAATTTTGAACATAGTTTTATGACTTCAACTAGATAATATTGTTGGTCATTTTGTTATAAAATTTATTGTTGCTCATCATGCTTTAAAAATGTATTGTTGATAAGTTTATTATAAATATATATCGTTGATAATTTTTATATGAAAATATTTTGCTGTAATATTTATACTTTCATAGTTTATAGGTGTTCACTATTTGCCCATAGTTATTGCCTTAACGGAGCTACCACCCCGTGCCAGGGTGGACCTGAGAACTTAGCAATTCAGAAGTGGTTCCCGATGTAGTTTATCGTCATAACCAGTACTGATATTATATGGATTAATGTCATGAAAGAATTAATTCATGTTGGTTTATTACTTGATTCTGTTTAGCGGAATATCAAACTTTATGGGTTATTTAATACCGAAATCTAAATAATTTCAACACAATTTTATGCCTTCAACTAAATATGTTTTGAACAAAATTGTATGCCTTCAACTAGAGATAAAATGCATTGTAGGGTGTTTTGTTTTCGAAAATATATTTTTACACCAAATATGTATTTGCTTACACCCATAGTGCCGTTTTTGTTTGGTGTGTTCACTATTTGTCCATACCTTGGACATTAACAGGTGATAACCCCCTGAGTCAGGTTGGAGCTTGGAACAACAAAAATTAAGTGGTCCTTTCTCACTGCTGAAAACCTCCCATCTCCCGATCAGAAGTCTTGCTCCCAAATGTAGTTTATTTTCATTCTCTGGCGATCGGTTTGGTTTGGTTTGTTTTACGGCATATCAACCTCATTGGATTATTTAATGCCGAAAAGATTTTATTGCTGGTAATATTTCTTTTTTTTTTTTTCAAAAATGTATTGCTGGTAATTTTTTTGGTTTCAAATGTATAGCTGGTAATATTTTTTTCCTAAAAATGTATTGCTGGTAATTTTTTTTTTTTCCAAAAAGGTATTGCTGCTAATATTTTTTCCCCAAAATGTATTGTTGGTAATATTTTTATTCCCCAAAATGCATAGCTGGTAATATTTTTTTTTTCCAAAAATGCATTGCTGGTAATATTTTTTTTCTAAATATGTATTGCTGGAAATATTTTTTTTCCAAAAATGTATTGCTGGTAATATTTTTTTTCTAAATATGTATTGCTGGAAATATTTTTTTCCAAAAATGTATTGCTGGTAATATTTTTATTTCTTGGAATGCATAGCTGGTAATATTTTTTGTCAAAAATGTATAGCTGGTAATTTTCTTTTCAAAAAATGCATAGCTGGTAATATTTTTTTTTTTAAATATATTGAAGGTAATATATTGTTAGTAATAAATTTTCACAAAAAATGAATTGGAGGTAATAACTTTTTGCCAAAATATTTCTGGTACTAGAACCTATTTTTACAATTTCATAGTGTTTTGGCCGCAGTTTGGCAGTTGAATATTTATCCATAGCTGGGACCTTAACAGTTGCTACAACCCCGAGTCAAGTGAACCTGGGATCACCAGGAATTAAGTGGTGGTTCCACGTTCCTCAAAACCTCCTGATCAGAGGTTTTGCTGTAGGAGGTAGTCTGTCCTCTTACCCAGGATGTTGATGTAGTTTATCGTCATACCCAGGACGCGGATGCAATTTATCGTCATACCCAGGACGCGGATGCAGTTTATCGTCTTACCCAGGACGTTGATGTAGTTTATCGTCTTACCCAGGACGCGGATTCAGTTTATCGTCATACCCAGGCCGTTGATGTAGTTTATCGTCTTACCCAGGGCGGGCGCATGCTCAACTATGAGGTTATCTTTAGTAGGCCTAGGATTGAAAAACAAAGCTTAAATGGAAGCCGCTAACAATTAAAGAAAATCAAATGGCGGTAAGTCTTCAATAGCTGTAACAGTTGAACCAAAAGTTTCAGTGAATGCTGTGAAGTATGACAAATAGCAAAATTCTGCACATAATTGTTCTACGGGACTATCGTCTAATGGATTCAAGTTTAGACCTTGAATTGTGCGACATTACTATTGGAAGCCCAATCGGTGAACCACGCAGTATGTACTCAGAGTTTCCTAAACGAGGCAGTAATAAAATAAGAAAAAGACACCCTGAACAGAACTAACTTAAAAACAAGATGTCATATTCGTAGATATCCCACGTAGATAAAACAAAGTATTTAGTTAGAAATAGCCTGTAGGTTACTCAGTTAGATATACATCTAGGGAAGTTCGGAGAAACGCAACGGTCGAAATGTTGTGATAACAAACATGAGGACGATAGTACGCATGTAAGTAATTTAATTATCAATGTCCATTAGTTAAATTGCATCATTTCATTGTGAAACGGAAATACGGGCATTTAACATGTGTTGGAAGCTTATAATCTATCATTTCCAAAAATGGAGTCAAACTATTGACTTCAAATTCTGTTCTAGTTCGTTATATTCAATTTTTAGTATCATTTGAGTAGGCATTAATTAATCTCTTCCTCCCTCAGCTATGGGTTAAATAATAGACTAGTCTATCTTGGAGAAGGAATATCCTGTATTCAAAAATATGGTGAAGCCAACAGAAAATAATTCCTCTATCTTGCCCCAAACCACGGTATTTCATTGAAAATTAATTAAAGGAAGTTGTGGGTAGTCATGAACACTTATGTATCGAGGGATATGGCATTAATAAACAGTTTTCAATATTAATTATAATAATGCTCTACCTTAGTTCAATAATTGTTATTGCATTTAATGTTTATACAAATGTAACATTTATTATGGAATAGAGACCTAGCCAACCACGTAAATACAAGTAGGTCTTTCCACGCGTTAGTCCAGTTCATAAGCACATCAACATATAGCCTACGGCCACATCATGTTGAAACACCGGTTCACCGAAGTTAAGCAACAACGAACCTAGTCGGTACCTATACGGGCGACCGGTGGGGTATTCCAGGTGCTGTAAGCTTGGAGGAGATCATATAGGAGTGGTCTATACAAACTGTGGACGACGTAACCAATGAAACGAACCCGTGTATCGTCGGTAAAAATGTCACCTCCAACCCAATGTTTTAACTTAAAAACTCAGTCAAACCATCTTCAATAGCGCTGGTGCGTTCAGTACTTCTACCGCCATTATTTTGTATGGGACGGGTTTTAATTTTTGTCTGATGGCATTATAAGGAGCCCCGACCAAGACCAATATATTGCAGTTTCGCTATATTTCGTATCGATTTTCTTTAACTCCTCTGCATCCTGTCAAAAATTATCCAACATTTTCTCCTTCGATTAGCTTTGCTGGCCTTCCACAACGTTTGACATCGTCTACTGATCCTGTTATTTATAAACAATATACTGTTACTTTACCCAATACAACAGACAACGACCGTTCAAGGTAGTGGGTTATTAATGGAGGAAAAAGACGAGATTAAAAAGTGCACATTATGAGTTGTAGGATAGATATCGGAATAGATATTGAAGGGACCAAGATTTTCGTTGTCAGTTTGTTCCAAAAAATAACAGTTCTGTGGAAGAAGCTGGCCGAATGAAACTTGATTCTTATCAAAGAGACACGAAGTAAATGGGAATGGTTTGCCATTATAAATATGGTATGTAGGATTTCTCTGTTATCACCAAGATTCGATTATGCCGCGTCTTTCTTTCTTTCTTTTTTTCTTCCATTCTTTCTTTCTTTCTTTCTTTATTGATTGATTGATTGATTTCCGTCTACTTTTTTAATGTACAGGCATTTGTCCCTTTTGACTTTGTTACCCATTTTCGATCTGTCATTGTTTTCAAGGTTATTACGATCTAAAATTTCATTCCGTATTTCTTTTCTTAGATCTCATGTTTCATCATGATTGTTACACGGTATGAATGTTTTGAAACTGTAAGATTATGGCGTTTCTTTCTTTCATTTTATTTCCTTTCTTTCTATCTTTTATTCTATTTTCTTTCTTTTTTCTTTCTTTCTTCCCTTCTTTTCCGTTCTTTCTTCCATTTTTTCTTTCTAACTTTATTTTGTCTGCTTTATTTTGTTTCAGTTTCGTTTTTTCCTTATTTTTCTTTCTTTCTTTTATCTTCCTTTCTTTCTTCTTTCTTTCTTTCCTTTTTTTCTTTTTCTTTCTGTTTTTCTTTCTGTTTCTTCTTTCTTATATCGATATTTTTCTTTCTTTCTGCTTCTCTTTCTTTTTATTTCTTTCTTTTTCTTGCTTTCTTTCTTTTTTCTCACTTTCTCTTTTATTCTTTCTTTCTTTGTTCTTTCTGTCTTCTTACTCTTTTTTTGTTTCGGACTTTCATTTTTCTTTTTCCTTTTTCTTTCTTTTCTTCATTTCGTTCTTTCTTTTTACTTTCTTTCTTTTTTCTTTCTTTCATTTTTCTTTCTGATCTTTTACCCTTTTCTTTCTTTTTACTATGTTTTTCTTTCTTTGTTTCTTTCTTTTTTTCTGTCTTTCTTTTTCTCGCTTCGTTTTCAATATATCACAGACCTTGCAAAAACCTAAGGAGTTGAAATGGGAAACCCCCAATTTGGTCCGGTCTCTATCGAATTCATTACAAAAGACATTGACTCTGCACACTCAGTTAGACACTACATCGCAACATTCTTTGAAAAAAAAAGGTTAACCAAAAACATGTCGCCAACAAGCTTGTAAAACGACGAGAGACAGTTTACAAAAGACAATGGAGACGATGTTCTTGACTAATAAATGTTATTTGTTGTGAGTATAGATTATTTTGCTGGAGAAGTTCGTTCACGTTACCGTGGCAGATACTTTGTCACGTCAGTATCCATCTTACACATTTATGAATCTACCAATCGTCCCTGCATTGAATATTGCTTCCATATCTGGCCTGCTGCTCTATATATCTTGGGACAATATTTTGACAAAATTCAAAGACGTGTCTTTAATATAATCGTTCCTGACCTGTCATCTTGACTTCACTCATTATCTCATCGACATGACACGTCTTTCTTCTGTCATTTCTACAAATATTTTCATGGTAATCAAACATGAGCTCCTTGATGCTTCGAGTGCATGAATTTAAGCGTGCTATAAGATTTTTATAAGCATTTCACGCCAAGCAAGGCGGAAGTGCACAATGTTTTAAAGAGAGTGAAAGTTAGAAAAAAGTCTGGGTATAGGGGGGGTATTGGGGAAACGATAAAAGATAGACGGGGTTAAAGTCAACACAAGATGGCGGTTGACGCTGCATCTAAATTTTTGAAGACTGCGTTTATCACGGAAGCAATTAAGAGGAAAGGAGTTCCACAGGCGTGGCGTAAAGTGCGAGAAAAATGTTGGAATAGAAATGGCGGTTACATTTAACTATTTCAAGAGTAAATGGATGAGCCCTAACAGCCAATCAAGTAGCACGCGTAAATGGGAAAAAAGCTCGTTAGATCAGTTACGATTAAAATATTTGTAGAAAAGAACATACAGATATTATTCTAACCGTTTTATAAAATTTTCAAGTTTATTATACACTTCCTTTTTTTACTCAACTCTGTGATTGTTAAATTGTCAGATTGAATATATTAATTTTGCCATCGTTTTGATTCAGAAAGGAAAGATCTGTCATTTGGCACGATTATAGATATTACTCTCACGATATAGTTTATTTTTCTTTATCCCATATTGTTGATAGCGAGAGACGTAACATATTTTACTGAGAAATGACACGATTATGTTATGCGCGCCAAGATTTGTCCTTCTATCTTTATTGGGTGGGCAGCCATCTTGAAAAATCTCTTGAAATTCGCTCCGAAATCTCACAAATGCACAGAGATTTCTCATCGAAACAAAGAAGTCACTGGAATCAGCAAATCCTCATCGCCTTTCCGCAAAAAGCTCGTGATTTAATAATCCTAAATGCGTCAGAAGTGTATTGAGAGTCCACATCTCAACCAAGCGCTTTACCGAAGACATAGCAATTTGCAATCCATTTGATAAGTCCTGAGGTAAAAGTTAAAAAAAAAAAAAATTAGGATATGATTTATAGAAATATCCTATATTCGTAATTGGATTTGTTATTTGAAGAAGGAAAAACCGAATACGAAAAGAGATAACGTACGAATTATGATTCCTGTGTTTTAAATACGGCCGTTGACATGTAATTGAAAGAACAACGGAAACAAAGCGAGAATTTAGGAGTGCGAATATTTTAACATTTTTCAAGATTTCACAAACATATTTTTTTGAAAATGGATGACCGGTTTTTTACGCTGTTTTGATCTCCTTCAAAATAATCGAATTTTTGTTTTCAATTTTAGTTTTTCTATATTAGTTATTTAATAAAAAAATTCAATGTTTAAATATATATATATTTTTTTTTAGCGGCTTATAAAGATTTTCCAGGTTATTTAAATCCAGTAAATATTTTTAGATTGTAAAAATTTTTTTTTAGTTAATTAATGATTTATTAATACAAGTATTACACATTCACCCATAACTGATAAAAAAAGGTGAATTTTATATCTTTCCCAATGATATCTGCGTGTAAGTGAATATAACGAACCCAACATAAATTGGAACTCGGCTCGCCGATTAAAAATACCGACAAGTTATCCATTACACCGCCCGCACATCCAAGCTTACAGTACCTAGGATTCTCAAGCGGTCACCCATCTATGTAGTAACCAGGGTTGACGTTACTTAACTTCGGTACGGGTTTCAATGTCATGTGGTCGTAATCCTGGAAATTTGTAATTTCTCTCTGTTGATTATTTCCTTATCTTTGTTGCTGTTATCAATGTTTCGACCGTTGCTGCCTTCATCAGATATATGTCAATCTAAAGGAATCTTCAAACACAACCATTTATTCAGACCACGATGGGAGAGAGCCCTGGTTCCCTTGCCCATATCTAGGGTTATCCCGAGCAGTACGTATTTTAGTATCTCTCCGTTATTTCTTCCGTCCCCATTTCTACTGTCGCCAGAAATGGCGAATAAATGCATAGAAAAAATTGAGGTAAATGGCTGAGATGCATCTTATATATAAAGTATAGTGTGTGTGTGTGTGTGTGTGTGTGTCCAACCAACTTCTCCGCTCCCACAGATCGGATTTCAATGATTCATAGTTCATTCAAAAGCCCAAAAACTTTAGGCGCAGGGAACGATTTTCGTTGAACTCAGGGTTGCCAGATTATGCGAGGATAAAAATATTTATTAATATATTATAGTAGACATTATCGTTGCTTTCATGGTTCAACGGAAGTAACTCTTATTTTCCTTTTGTATCAAAAATTGCAGTGCTTTTATTATAAACTAGCTTGTTATAAGCTTATTATAGTTTTATTATAAACTAGCTTATTATAGTTTTATTATATTATTATTATCTTATTATAGTTTTATTATAAACTAGCTTAAAAGCCGCCCTATAGGGCGGCATTTAAGCCCCCGTGGAGGACTCTTAGTTTGGCCATCATCACAATAGTTAGGGAGAAATAGATGTGATAGGCATCAATAAACTACAGAAGAACACAAAACTGATCGCTGTATTTAAGTATTGAACTAATATTTAAGCTAACCTTTTAAAAGTTCAACAATAATTCTTCTGCTGCCACTTAATTTAAAGACGATTTGATGTACGTAGATTCTTATTTTCCGTACAAACAATTTATTGCATGGTGACAGAACAGGAAACAATTTGTAAAATTAATATAGTGTAAAAATGGGAAAACAATTTTAGTTATACGTTCTACATTGAAGAGATGGAGAAACATAATGGCTAATTAATTAAAACCTATATTATGTTTTCTTAGAGCTCAGATTCAGGGTTGCCAGATCATGCGAGGTTAAATATATATACAAGGTAACCAAAAAAGTTCTGTCCGTTTTTGGATTAGTCATTGAATGAAGTTAAAATATATACGAAATGCGTCTAGCAATTGTTTTCAAATTCGGACAGCCGGAAGTAGGAACATCAGACGTTATAATAAACATGCGCACCGTGCCCGGCCATCAGTTATAAGCCGGACAGCTGTGAAAAGGGTGGAAGTGTCTAGAGATCTCGTTCGGGGCTGTTTGCTTTACAACTTCAAAGTGGGCTTAGCAGCAGCTGCATCAAATCGCCGCATATGTCAAGCGTTTGGGGATAGTGCCTGTGGATGAATGTACTGCAAGGCGTTGGTTTCGAAAATTCAAGTCAGGAGATTTGTCTCTCCATGATGAGCCTCACAATGGACGACCACAGGTCTTGAACGACGGAGTCCTGAAGGCGGCCATTGAAGAGGACAGTAGTCTAACGTGTGGTGAACTGGCAAGACAGTTCAACGTTTCCCATAAAACAGTTAGACTTCACCTGCACAGCCTAGGTAAGACGTACAAACTGAGCAAGTGGGTTCCGCAAACGCTGTTTGAGGTACACAAGGGACAACGAGTGGCAGCCTGCGTATCGCCGCTTTCTCGCCACCGTACCGCATTCTTCTTCAATCGAGTGCTTACCAGTGATGAAAAGAGGGTTCTGTACGAAACTCCCAAGCGTTCCAGACATTGATTGTCTCCTCAGGATGCTGTCCCTCACACCGCAAGAACGCCTATGCACCCACGCAAGATTATGCTTTGTGCCTGGTGGACAGGTCGTCAAGTGGTTCATTATGAACTGCTACCAACGGGCAAAACGGTCACTGGAGACTTGCAGCAATTGAAACGTGTGCAACAGACATTGCGCCAGAAGGAGCCAGCACTGGTGAATCGCAAGGTGTGCTTTTCTTCCATGACAACGCCAGGCTGCATGTCGCGCGAGTGGTCAGGGATAACATACAGCAACATGGGTGGGAGACTTTGTGCCATCCACCTTATTCACCTGACCTTGCGCCATCCGATTACCACCTCTTCCACTCCCTGGATAATCATCTTCATGGAAAATCCTTCACCACTGGAGCAGACTTGCGCAAAGCTCTCACGGAACCCCGAGTTCTACCGCAAGGAACAGCTGGAGACACGTTGGCAGAAGGTGCTGGATGCCGATGGCGATTACCTTGAAGACTAAATATAAGTCAGACATATTGTGAAGCGTTTTCCTTTTTTTTTTCCTTTAAAAACGGACAGAACTTTTTGGTTACCTTGTATTAATATATTATATTCCATAATAAGCTAGGTGAGTTAGTTGTTAATACATTCATACTCTTACCTCACCAGAAACCAATAATTTTATCCACTAGGCTATGGTCCCTAATGAAATCACTTTTAGGCTGGATTCTTCCTTCTCACGTCAAGTTGAGTGGGTAGTCCGTATTAATAGGCATATACAATTGACTAATTACGACTTTTAATGTATCTAAATATATAAAATCATTTATTCAGTGAAATCTTACTTTTTCTTCCATCAATAACTTAATTCTCGGCTCCTTGTAGAAGCTCTTATTATTTTCGGGTCTATTTTCAGTATCGCGAATGATTCATTTCTGTATCTTTCCTCATACGAAGTCCGTTTCATAATAGACGAAAAGCAGTTGTTCGGGTATTTGGTGATATATTAATTGTGAGTTCAGTCACTGGACCGGTCAGTTGTTAGCAGTAAGTGAGGAGTACTAAAATTAAGAACGAGACTAACAATAAGTGAGGGGTACTAAAATATGTACTAAACGAGATATCTATACACACGAGCAGTGACATTACTTACTTTCCTAGAATAATAAAGGCCAGAGATTACAATAGTCGAAACGCTAAGATAACAATAACAAAGACGCTGACAATAGACCTCATCTAAATAGATTTATAATTTCCTCCTTAATTTCCATGGCAATTTAATTGTTATTATTATTATTATTTTATTGTTTCATGATCTTATTATTATTTTGTTAATATTATTATTATTATTATTATTATTACTACTATTATTATTATTTTATTACTATTATTTTATTGTTACTATTTTTATTTATTACTATTTTATTATTATTATTTTATTGTTATTTTATTATTATTTTATTATTATAATTTTATTATTTTTATTATTTTATTGTTTTTAATTTATTATTATTTATCATTTATTATTATTTTATTATTATAATTTTATTTATTATTATTTTTTATTATTAGACTTTCATTTATTATTATTTTTATTATTATAATTCATTCATTATTTTTATTATCATAATTTTATTTATTATTATTTTTATTATTAGACTTTCATTTAATATTATTTTATTATCATAATTTCATTTATTATTATTTTTATTATTAGATTTTCATTTATTATTATTTTATTATTATAAATTTATTTATTATTATTTTTATTGTTATAATTTTATTTATTATTATTTTTATTATTATAATTTTACTTATTATTATTTTTTATTATTATAATTTTATTATATTATTATTAATATTTTTCATTTTATTACTATTATTTTATTATTATTATTTTTTTATGTTAATAATTTATTATTAAACCGTGGTTTTCATTTTAAACTAAAATTAAAATTTTAAATATAAATTATACTATTGATGTTCATTTTCCATGTTAAAATTTTAAATATTTAGTTAATAATTTTTAATTAAATTTCAGTTTTCGAGTTTTATGATTATCTATCTGTCGTCTAATTCAAATGTTATTCTTCTACAAATCTTCTAACAATTTATTTCTACTGAAATAAATCGCATAATTTAAAAAAAAAACATTTCAATTTTAAATATTCTACTTTGAAATTATAGTCTGAATATTTTAATTAATTTTTAATTTATTTCCTGTCCTTAAACTGTATTTAATTTTTTTATTTTCATTCTACTCATTATAATTTAAATCGTTTTGTCTCTTGTGATTTAACCCCTTTCCTCTCACTTATTTTCTGAAAAAAAAAAATTTTCAAACGAAATTTTTATTTGTTTTTAAAATAGTAAGGAAGAAACAGAGGCACCTTGAAGTACCCGAGCTGTGGCAAACACCGCTACCAGATCTATGAGTTGACATTTGAACTCCTTTCAATCTAAGAAGGGCGTAAAAAAATAAAGAATCTAGTTCAACGTATAAATAAGTCTGTAGCTAGGCTTTTGAACGTGGTGTTTTAGACGTGTTTATTCGTCCGTGTCTGAAAAGAACATTTTCGGTAAAAACGTATAAACACGTCTACGCTTGGAAAGACGTTAAGTCCTACGTAGAGAAATCAAATTACACTATTACTGGACGAGAGAACAATCACGCCAAAAATCTAAAGCTAGGTTACATCTATACACAAATATGGAAAGCATATTTAGAATCCATCGCTAAAGATGTTTGGGAAAATGGTGGTTCCCTTGTAATGCTCCAGAATATAACTGACTCTTCCTGGCATGCTATATATTTACATAAGTCAGATCAAAATAAAATATTAAGACTTTTCACAGAGTGTTCCGAATGTCTTGTCACCCCTACCAAAATAGTAATGAGAACAATAGAAGAACAAGTAATACAGTCATACAAAGCACATTTACTGGATTCATTTTATTCACTTTCATTGATGCGCTAACATATTTAGAAGGTCTGTATAAACACCATCATTGTCGTGGCATAAAATGATGCAACGCCATGTCCTGAGTGATATTTTACGAAGCTGTGTTTCGTTCATTGATGCAAAGGCTCTCCGAACGGCGTTCTTCAACTGATGGGCATTTTGGTATCATTTGGAATTTTTTATTAGTTTGGGAAGACTAAGAATCTGATCACCTTGAAGTAGCCGAGCGGTGGCTAACAACTCTACCAGACGTCTGAGTTGACAAATGGACTCGTTTCAATCTAAGAAGGGCATAAACAAATGAATCAAGTTCAACGTATAAACAAGTCTATAGCTAGGCTTTTGAACGTTATGTTTTGGACGTGTTTATTCGTCCGCGCCTGAAAGGTCACTTTTGGTAAAAACGTATAAACACGTCTACGCTTGAAAAGGGGTTAAGTCAAACAAACGTAGAGAAATCAAATTACACTATTATTGGACGAGAGAGCAATCACGCCCAAAATCCAAAGCTAGGTTACATCTATACATAAATATGGAAAGCATAGTTAGAATCCATTGCTAAAGATGATGGGAAAATGGTGGTTCCCTTGTAATGTTCTAGACTCCACCTGGCATGCTATATATTTACAAAAGTCAGATCAAAAATAAAATATTAAGCAAAGCACATTTACTGGATTAATTTTATTCACTTTCATTGACGCTGTAACATATTTAGAAGGTCTGTATGAACACCATCATTGTCGTGGCATAAAATGATGCAACGCCATGTCCTGAGTGATATTTTACGAAGCTGTGTTTCGTTCATTGATGCAAAGGCTCTCTGAACGGCGTTCTTCAACTGATGGATATTTTCGTATCCTTTATGCGAATCTCTCTTCTTGCTCTTACCAGAATGCACATGATCATGTGATCATACATTTGCAAGCAGCTCCTCTCTCAAACTGTAGTAGTTCGTGTCAGCTATCTGAAATAGAAAATTATATCATGTTGTGGTGACAAGGCTTTCGAACCATTCCAAACATTCTAGAGTTGACAGAGTTTATAAGGGCTTACACGGCCTTGTGTTTGATGAATTATTTTCAACATCACGGCCCTTCTCCCACAAACGCTACAGCTATTTTCGTGGCAAATTCTAGTTCCCAGATTTCAGATATTAACAAGACTAGCCCTGTCTTGATTGTTTCGTTGAATCATTCACGTTCACCGCTGAATTTCACTTAGACACTTGCTTCCCGAGATCCGCTGCAGTGTTAAAAAGACTCATAAGGATCATCTGCTTGGGAATCTTTTAGAGACACAACGTTTCATACACAATACGTTTGCTAAATATTGCGCTAAGTCGAGGCTCTTTATTCGCCTATTATACATATATCCTTGTAATCTGAAAATCAACAGATCATCCGTCATCGTCCGTAATAGTATAGTACTAGTGCTTAACAATTACTATGAAAAAGGGATTCTGTTGCGCATGACTTAATTCTCTCAGTGTATGAATTGCGTACGAGGTGTGCAAAGTGTAGAGGTTATTGGGATGGAAAATGGGGTTCCTATGGTGAGTTCAAATTCCCGTCGTGGCTTTTGCGTTCACGGCCGGACAAAAATCCATGTGGAAGTAATAGTGAGGTTACTAACCGTAGCTAACATATGGTACAAGTCTGAAAGTGTGGAGCAGCCAGAGAGGGATCGAACTCACTACTCAGTCGTAACTGATCTAAGGAGACAAGCTTGTTAACCATTACATCACGTCGAAGTGCCAATCAATTTGCTAAGCTTAGATATGGCACAAGACCGAAATTATAGAACATATAGTTAGGATCGAACTGACAACACAATCGTAATTATACTTATAATTATATATTATATATATATTAACTGATTTAAATATATGGTTCCTTCGCTACACAGGAATTACCATATTTCAAAAACCGAAGCTAAATTAAATTAAAAGCATTAGTTTTGTTTCATCTTCAAGCGGATTTTGGAATAACTTATTTTTAAATTTACTAAGTTTTAAAAGCTCATGCATTCATAATTCTTTGTTTCTAAGGATACAGAGAAATCCAGTCATTTTCATTTAGAAATATATCTATATACTTATGTTCATATATATCTATATACTTATGTTCATATATATATATATATATATATATATATATATATATATATATATATATATATATATATATATATATATATATATGTGGTAAATATTATATATATATAATATATAGTAAATACAAAAATATATATATATATATATATATATATATATATATATAATATATAGTAAAACAATATATATATATATATATATATATATATATATATATATATATATATATATATATATCCACTGCAAGTTCAGCTGCTAAAACAGTTTGTACACTGCCTCGTGCGAGATAATTTTTCTCTACAGAATCTATCATACATATTCAAAAGTCTATCTTTAGTCCACGCTTAGACTATCGCTGCCACATATGGTCCGGTGCTCCTGCTATTTACATTAAGTTCTTTGGGAATATCCAAAGTAGATTCAGCAATATTATAGGTCCTGATCTGGCGGCTCGGCTTCAGTCACATTCCCACCACTGTAAGGTGGCTTCTCTATGTCATTTCTATAAATACTTTAATGGCAATTGTTCAGGTGAGCTCTTCGCTCTGATACCTAAACATAATTAATTTAAGCAAAGTGCCAGACTGCCGTCGATATCTCATCAACTTACAGTTGAACTGGATCGATGTAACCGTTAATTCTATGCTAACAGTTCCTTTTCTCACGATTCTCGCTCATGGAACTCCCTTTGGGTCCCATTTTTTTCCATCCAACTGTAATCTGTAAAAATTTAAATGCAGTGTCAATCGCTATCTAATGCCCTCATGATTACTCATTTTATTCCCGCACATTATTCATGTTTCTGTTCCTACTTCTTCCATACGCTGCAACCCCTAGTGTCTGAGTGGCTTTACCGCCTTTCATGGGGTGAAACCGATTTAAAAATACAGGGTATTTCAAAAAGTATACGCCAAAATCATTACACTGTCTTTTCAGGTCTATAGCATTGTAGTGGACTGAATCAGTGGTTATTTGAGTAGTTATCAAAGTTTGATTGGGTGTCAGTTTCACCGCTGTCTTTAGTATAACTTCCGGTGCATCTACAAACAGGACAAACCTATCTCGAAATGCTCCAAAAATGGCTATTCACTTCACTGCAAGCAGATTCGAATGACTTCATTTTTCAGCAAGATGGAGCACCACCCCATTGGCATCTCGGGGTTAGAGCTTATCTGAATTAAAACGTGCCTCAGCGATGGATTGAGAGGAGAGGTGCTAAAGACCTTGCTCTCTGTGCTTGGCCTGCCAGATCTCCGGACCTCACTGTGTGTGATTTTTTCTTGTGGGGGTATGTTAAAGACCAAGTTTATGTCCCAGCACTTCCAGCAAGTATCGATGACTTGAAAAATCGAATAACAGCTGCAATCAACACGGTGGACCGTGACATGTTGAGGCGCGTCTGGGAGGAATTCGGATATCGGCTTGATGTTGTCCGCGCTGCCGATGGTGGCCACAATGAGCACTTATAAAACATGAAATAAAACTTGAATGTATATATAACACATGTGTTCAGGCTAGAGGTTTGTAAATTTTTTCGTTTTTGACATATCACGTGATGATTTTGGCGTATTCTTTTTGAAACACCCTGTATATTAAAATCTTATTAAATGTAAAACTTTTCTTTTCCTTTTGTAGTAAATTAACTTGACCTTACAATGATTGATTATTGGTAGCCACAATCTCAACCTATGTAGCTGACAGAATGTTGACAGTAGTCACAAAAATTAAACTCCATTATCTCCTACTGGTCAGAAAAAACAAGCGAGAAGAAAAGGGTAAACATTATTTCAAGAAAACAGAATATATAGTCGTCAGCAAAAAGGGCAGCCCTATATGCGAATTACAAATCGGGAATACCAAAATTTAATAAGTACAAATATCTTAATATCTAGGAAGTGTTTCAATACAGGAAGGAAAATGTGACGCAGACACCCAACTGGGCAGTAGGAGAGCGAAATAGGTTTTCCAAAAGCTAAGCAAAGTATTAAGAAAGAAGCATTTTAAATTAGAAACAAAGAAATGAGTTACGGAACTCTTATGTAATGTCAGTCGTCCTATATGGCAATGAGTTGCGGACAAGAATATCACAGTCGAAGAAGAGAATTGCGGCAACAGAAATGTTCTACAGAAGGATGCTGAGAATACGATAGAGCGAACATGTGAACCAGGACGGAGTTATAAAGAAAATTTAAACAAAAAGGTCACTTATATGTAGCGCCAGAAAGAGGCAATTGAAATTTATAGGCCACATAATGGAAAGAGGGTTTGGAAATTTTGATACTCGCAGGGACTATTTGAATGCAAGTGGGATAGAGGAAAGCAGAGAATAATTAATCATCGAGCTTGTGAAAATGGATGGCAGAACAGGGATTAGGGTATATAGAAAAAAAAGTCAAAATTTACTAATAGCTACAAATGAGAGGAAGGTGTGGAGAGACATTAACTGCCACGTCCTGAAGAGATACGTCAAAGAAGAAGAAATTAACTAACTGTTGGTCATGTATGTCTTTTATTTTTTGTTTATATCACTTTCTTTTTTTTTTCTCTTTCATTATATTGATCTTTTATTTCCTTTCTTTTTCCACCTCTCTAAATGCTTAGTCCTTTTTTTTCTCTCTCCCTCTCCTTCTCTCACTCTCTCTCTCTCTCACTCTCTCTGTCTTACATACTTTCTTTACGTTTGCTTTTATTTTCTTTTTTTTTTTTTTGTTTTGCGCTCTTTAGGGCGCAGCTGAGCATGACCCCGTACGGGTCTCTCGTCTTCATTTTCTCTGGATTAACTAGCATTATTGGGAAAGATATTGGACTGCTTTCCCAGAGACATATGTACGGTGTGAAAATGATAGTTTCCATTCTCTTTTGTTAGTTACCCCGAACGCTAGATAGAGAATCCAGTTTACACTGTTATTTAACACATAGCTCACAGAAAGGAGAACAGAAAGGCGACTGTCTTTTACCCAGGGCATTTGTACGCGAAGTGAACGCAGCGGACAAGAACGGAAATTGAAATCGGCTTCCCAATTCCAC
Organism: Acanthosepion pharaonis; assembly: GCA_903632075.3. NCBI lineage: Eukaryota > Metazoa > Mollusca > Cephalopoda > Sepiida > Sepiidae > Acanthosepion > Acanthosepion pharaonis. Next base: position 3,496,989 of record CAHIKZ030001868.1, read on the forward strand.
CTCAACGCTGATACCCGTTTACACTACCCACAAATCACGCCTTTCCTTGCTTGGTGCTGACTTCATTTCTTTTCCATCCAGTTCTCCATTTCTTCATTTCCTTCCATATATCCTGCCTTTCTGTAAGAAAGCGTTTTTTTATTCAGTATGAGAGAGAGAGAGATAGACAGAGAGAGAGAGAGGGAGAGAGGGAGAGAGAGAGGGGGGTTAGTTTATTATTTATTTTTTAAACCTCCGCCGAAAATAACTGAGACAGCAATGTCTCTCGGGGACGTAGACAATTTAACCTTGGATTATTCATCACGCAAGACGTTCAAGCACGTGCACTTCAACACGCGCCGGACTTCACTCGTGACGCTCTGACTGGCTGTCACCGGCTGACTTACTGCTTCGGGATTTACTGGCTTGTGCTTATCGACAACGGAGAGAAAAGCAATAAATTTTGATCCGCCATTGTCCGATTAGTCTTTACCCGGAAAACCGGACTACTTATCAAACTTTTTCACCACGGACAGTTGACTCTCTGTTTCAACTCTTTACTAGAAAAAAAAGAAATTATTAAAATATTTCCTCTCGAAATAATATTGTTTCTTTATTGTTTCGATCAATTATTGTTATTGTTATTGTTATTTAAGAACATTGGTCTCCCCGACGTTCTTCAAGGGTTTTTTTTTTGTCAACGTTGCAGCCTTCACAGAATTTCAAACACAATTTTTTATTGAATACTAGCAGCATGGCTCAGCGTTGCCCGTGGTTGATTCAAAAATCGTACGACTCATACAGAAATCACTATCACTTGACTTAAAATATTTTTGCCCTTCCTTACCTTTAAAGGAGTGACCTTTGCCGTGCTGATGTTGCTACATGCCTTACTTCTTGCCTATCTCACACTGCGAATTTTTTTCTAAGCTCTATACTAAACATTAAATCAGTTACAAAAAAAGAACTAAACAAAATGAACACAAAACGATCAGCTTTAAAAAAGGACTCGTAACTGGAAAAACCGAATGAAAAAAGAATGTTAACAACAAATACTTTTTCACACCCAACCCAGTTCTGCGGAATCAAAATCAACGTTGAGTTTAAGCAAGCGAATGAGCCAATTGGAGTAAAGTGCCATGCAGATTAAAATTTTTCCCACTTGTGACGAATGCAGCTATCGATTTATTTGCATGCTAGTTAATATTCGTGTAAGTCAGCTGTTGGCTCTCACGCTAATAGAATCTTCATGCCTATTCGTGGCAACCAGCTATAGGCTCTCACTCTGGGCAGTAGAAAATGGCCGCAAACTACACGAAAACTGCCGTAGAAGCAAAAAAAATCGAGTATTTCCACTATCGATGGGATTTGGAAATGCAAAGTCTGTCTTGGCCTTCCCGCTAACTTGGATCATGTGTCTGTAAATTTTGGTGCAAATCCGTCGAAAATTACGGCCGTGCATTCGTTACACAGACACACACACACACACACAAACACACAAACACCCTGCCTTTTATAGATAGAGATACAGACGAGTGTGTATTGGCAAACTGTACCAATTTCTGTCGGGTTTGCAAAAAGACATGTAAAACGGTATCCTTTTGACTGCCCACTTCTCGACCGGTCCTGGGTATGATGATAAACTACATCCGTTAACAAGACCTCTTATCGGAACATTGGAGGTACTGGGGATTTTGGAACCATTTTTACCTGCTTTATTCTCAGGTTCATATCTTGGGATATCTCGTCTTTGTTAATAATTCAGTTATCGCTAGTCCTGTCAGAATTACCAAAGACGAGATATTCTTAGATATAGAGAAAAAAATGGAGACAGTCTCTCGTCCTAAGTCAGGAATTTTCCTTAAGAGAGCGGCCTGCCCTGACATTTAAAACTCTTAGCTTGTGCGAAAGTGATTATAACAGACTAGGCAGTAATTTGAACACAGCATGCTGATTTCAAACTATTCGCCGATAATCTTTGTATAACCTATAGGTAATGAGTGCTTACAATACTCGTCCAACACAACCTCCTCACCTTACATCTAAGGCGGGTTGGATGACTATTTTCAAGCATGATTTAAACTCTTGTTTAGATATCAGGTCCCTCCAATCTAACTTTAATCACTGTGACATTATTGCTTTCATGTGGCGTTTCTCCAAAGATATAAGTTTAACATTATGAGGTTACCTTAACGTAGCTTTATTATTCTCATTAATTCAATCACCCCTCATAAGAGACTGTTACGTTTTGTCTTTCCGTTATTTTTTCAACAGGTTTCCTCAGATATTTTCTGGCTACACACTGCCGTTCTTTACCCAAAATCTCTTTTTGTCACATACTTAAAGTCTTATTTTTCTTGTTCTTACATTGCCAATAATATAATTTCTTAAATGTCACCATCATCTCACAGATGAAAAACAGACCTGAAGCAATAGAAATGTGTTTCTATGGAAGGACAGTGAGAATACAATAGACTGAACATGTGAACAATGACAAAGTTTCGGAAAAATTGAAACAAAAAAGGCGCTTTTCCTTATAATCAGGATGAGAGAGTTTAAAATTCTGGGATGCATAATGAGGAAAAGGTACTTGGAAAATTTGATACTCACAAGACAGATTAAAAGCAAGACGAACAGAAGAAAACAGAGCATAATGTACCTAGCGAGCGTTTCATATATGACAGTGGATGATGGACAATCTCGAAGAATAGATTTGAAGCCAGAGAAATATGTCCCTACAGAAGGATGTATAGAATACTATGGACTGAATCACGAAGTTTCAAAGAAAATGGAAACAAAAAGAACAATCTGGAAAAGAGAGTTGAAATTTCTAGGAAGAGGAAAGAGGGCTTGTAAAATGTGATACTCATAAGACAGTTTGAAGACAAGAATAACAGAGGAAAACAACGCATAAGCATCCTAGCGATCTTCTAAATTGCAATGATTGCTGGACAATATCCTCGCAGATGAAGAATACACATGAAGGAACAGAAATGCGTTCATGCAGAACGATGCTGAGAATGACATTGACCGAACTTGGGAGCAGTAACGAATTTTCGAAGAAAATGGAGGCAAAATGGCTCTTGGATTTAGCTTCAGAAAGAGAAAGCTGAAATTTCTTGTGCCTATAATGAGGAAAATGTGCTTGGAAAATTTGATACTCACAGGACGAATTGATGGCAAGGGGTCCAGAGGAAAATAACGCACAACCTTCCTAACAAGCATGAGGACTTAGATCTCGGAACAAGGTTTAGGAAAGATAACAGAAAGATATAATTTAATAATAGCTACAAAGGCCAGAAAATTGTGGCGAGCCATGTTCTCCAACGTCTTGAGGGTACACGACACATAGAAGAAATTCTTCTATCTGTCGTGTCCCCTCAAGAATATTATTATTATTATTATTGTTATTATTATTATTATTATTATTATTATTATTATTATTATTTTCTTTGATTTCTGGCGTTTACACATTTCTTACCGGGTCTCGCCCAGGAACCTAAGGATAAAAATGGCATCATGACACGTTCCAGTGACAAAAAAAAAAAAAAAAAAAATAAGATACATAGATAAAGCCCTTCGTAAGGTGTGGGCTGTACTTGTCAGAACAATTTTTTGTATCTCCTTGAGGCATGGACTTCCAGGAATCATTTCAATTAGTCTACTGCAATCTTTTCCAACCAATCCTAGGGCTCCAACTACAACAGGGATTGTTGATGTTCCCATATGCAACATTTTTGAGTTTTATATTTCAATGTCCTTGTATTTTGACAGCTTTTTGAATATCTTCAAAGATACATTGCAGTCAGCAGGGACTGCCATATCAATAAGAAGGCACTTTTTTTGTTTGTGGTCTTTAATAACAATATCTGGGCGGTTGGCTTTGATTGTTCTGTCAGTGTGTATTGTGTAGTCCCATAGAATTGTAACATTATTATTATTATTATTATTATTATTATTATTATTGCACATAATGAAGAAAGAGAGCTTGGAAAATTTGATACTCACAGGACAGTTTGAAGGCAAGAGAGACAGGTTGAGTAAATGGATGGAGGAGAAAGGTTTAGAAAAGATAAAAGGAAGACAAAATTTATTAAGAGCTACAAAGGGGGAAAAATTGTGGGGATCCATAATCACCAACGTACTGAATGGACCTACAATACTAATTACGCCAATTCTATCATTTTTTAACCATTTGAAAAAGCGGAGTTCTTTTCACCAACTCTCAATTGGAATAAAAAATCGATTTATAAAATCGAAGAACACAATAAACTATCATAGAATCCGCGATTGGACGTGCCAGATGTGCAAGAAATGTAAGAAATAATTTGATTGGCTGGTACGAAGACCATCCCGCTAAGCACAAGATTTATATTAGCGGGCCGACGGATTGGCCCAGTCGTCTTCATCATTCGACTTTTCAGCCGATAAATCGGCCCTGTCATCGTCTCATGAAAATATTTTTTTTTTTCATTTTTATGTTTTAATTGGTTCATGATATCTATATGTTTTATTTTACGCTTTAGATTTTAGATTCATTAGACATATTATATTCATTATCAATACTAAAATTAAAATTATAAATGTCAAAAACCATCTTGCCTGAGTCTATCCTTCAAATCTAAAAATCGTCCATTCGTCCTTGCATGGAATACACTTGCCATATAGGGTCTGGTACCCCGCTGTTCCTCTCAAGGCCTTCGACAAAATCCAGAGACTGAAATACAATGTGATAGGTCCTGATATGGCACCTCGTCTACAGTCAGTTTCTCACAGACGTACTGTGGCTTCCCTCTGTCTTTTCTATAAATATTTTCATGGCAACTGCTCTGACGAGCCACTTGCACTCGTACCCCAACTGCATGAATTTAAGCGTGCTACTAGGTTAGCATCTCGGTCCCACTTTTTGACTGCCGAAACAGTTAAATGTAACCGCCTCTTCTACTCCAACAGCTTCTTCTCTCGCGCTTCCCAAGAGTGGAACTCCCTTCGTTTTACTTTGAAATGTAATGTTAAATCGGTATCTTCTTATGCCTTGATATTTATCCCCGTCCTTCTCTTATATCCTTTCCTCAAACACCCCTCTTTTTTCTTGCTCTCACTCCCTGTAACCCCTTATCTGCTAATGGCACTCCCTCCTTGCTCGGGGTGAGATGCTTAAAAAGAAAAGAAAACAAGGATGTTTCAAGAACCTCGATATTACTTGAAATGTCGATATTTGCGTAACTACATCTAGGCATATGATACTAAATAGAATTATTGTTAAGCAAAGTAAGAGTGACTCTTCAAAATTTCAGTATAAATTTAAAGGCATGTGGATTTCATAATCGAATTCCCAAGGTTTAAATATGTGCACCGCCTGTGACACGGATCGTCCAGATCATTTCTTTCTGCACAGATGGTCTTACTCTTTGAACCTTTCGAGGCCATGTACAAAACTGCATTACATTTGGTTAATTTGTAACGAATTCTCTCACTGATATACGTGTTCTATATCTCCTTCATGCTGGGGTTCTCTTGGTCACTGCGCCAATTAATACAATGTTGTATCTCCTTTTTCTCGACTTCTCTCTGCGAAATATTATTGGGTCCAGGGATGAAAGACATCAATGAAGAGAATTTTAAACTTAAATATTTTATTAAAAACGTCGACGTGTGTATTTCTAGATATCCACTTGTGTGTCTCTCTCTCACCCCACTGGGGAACAGATCGAGATACGACAGAGAACAAGTCTACATTGTTAAACTCATTGAAAAACCTTTCTCTATCTCTATCATTCCCACACTAGTTCAGCCAATCAAAATTGACTTCCTTTGTTTTGTCTTGTATCTGACCTCAAATGTCAGACTGAGGAAGTCGGAGCAGAAGAAACTTCTCTAAAAGGATAATAGTCTGCTAAACTATTATTTAACACATGATGTGCAGTCTTGTTTGTTCCATTGAGTTCGAGCATAATCAAACACATAAATATTTAAAATGAATTAAAAAATTAGGCAAACTGCATGTAAGAAAAATATTTTTTGACCACTCCGGATAACCGATGTCCGTAAATCAAATTAACATATTAATATATATATATATATATATATATATATATATATATATGTGTGTGTGTGTGTGTGTGTGTGTGTGTGTGTGTGTGTGTGTGTGTTGAAGCCGTTTGGTGCCTGTTGATTTTTACATCAGTCTAGTGGAAGGAAAGAATTTTTTTTATGTACATAATTGTATATATTGGTACATGCAGACGCACCCACTTAGGTATATACAAATTATATTTTTCTATATATGCTTATACGCACATAAACATACATTCCCCCCCACACATATATATATATATATATATATATATATATATATATATATATATATGCATACATATATACAAACATGCCCGCATATATACATTATATACCATATTTTCCTCTTTTTTCATGTATACATACATATACAAGCAAACATATATTTCATATATGGCGTGTAATATCAAAACTGTCCAAATCTTCTAACGACATGGGATAATTGGCCGTTCTACAAAATGTTTAATATCTAAAGAACCACTGGTTTCTTTTTTGCAGGTTTTCAGTTATTTAGCCATCTTGAAACCATTGCTTGTAAGAATTACTGAAAAACCTTTCGAGTTATTCAGCTGGAAAGAGAACAGGTTAAAATCATTTTGTGTCAGTCCCACTATATCTTCCCAAATATTGCAATGGGGAAAGGAAACAAGATCCTTCAGACCTTCAGTACTAATTTTCATACAGTGGCTTCCATCCTCAAAGTCTATTCAAGAACTATCAAGAGAACGGTGAATACGGTTAAAACAGAAGGAATATTAGAAAGGAAATCTGGATCAGGAGGTCACAACAGCAAGAGGGATTATCATTTCAACTTAGAGCTAATACATTATTATTGATCAAGTAAAGTCCAATAGTGTTATAAAAACCTCGGAGAATTCCAGTAAGATATCTTTAATCATTTCTAAGATAAAACTGCTCAAAGCTTACTCTAACTAATAGTTCAGATAGTTTTTAACTGTAATAATTCAGATCTTAATCTGACAATTGGACAAGTTTCCTGCTTCATGATATGGACAATATTACTCTTCCACGCGGTATATTACTTTTTCACGTATGTGCATGTATATGCACCTGTTTACATATAGCTCTGTGTGCGCGTGCGGGCGCGCGAACACACACACACACACACATTCATAATATATATTACATAGATTTTTTTTTGTAGAGAGCGCTGTTTTTCCCTATTAAATGATATATCATTAGTTTGAATTTTATCATCAGGTATAATACAGTGTAACCCGGATATAAGAGAAACCCGGATATAAGAGAAACCCAGATATAAGAGAAACCCGGATATAAGAGAAACCCGGATATAAGAATGATTTTCTCTGGTCCCAAATTAGAGCCTGTGTTAATGTATGTATAATTGACCAAACCCGGATATTGAAACCAAACCCGGATATAAATAGAAACCCGGATATAAGAGAAAGATTTTCTCCGGTCCCAAATTAGAGCCTGTGTTAATGTATATGAAATAGAACAAACCCGGATATAAGAGAAACCCGGATATAAGAGAGATTTTCTCTGGTCACAAATTAGAACCTGATATAAGAGAATTTTCGGTCCCATATAAGAGCCTGTATATAAATATAAAATAGACCAAACCAAACCCGGATATAAGAGAAACCCGGATATAAGAGAATTTTTTCTCCGGTCCCAAATTAGAACCTGTGTTAATGTATATATACCGGAGAACAAACCCGGATATAAGAGAGAAACCCGGATATAAGAGAGAAACCCGGGATAAGAGAGATTTTCTCTGGTCCCAAATTAGAACCTGTGTTAATGTATATGAAATAGACCAAACCCGGATATAAGAGAAACCCGGATATAAAACCAAATTAGGATATGTATAAGAGAAACCCGGATATAAGAGAAATTTTCTCCGGTCCCAAATTAGAACCTGTGTTAATGTAGACCAAATATAAGAGAAACCCGGATATAAGAGAAACCCGGATATAAGAGAGATTTTCCGGTCCCAAATTAGAACCTGGATAGACCAAAGATATAAGAGAAACCCGGATATAAGAGAGATTTTCTCCGGTCCCAAATTAGAACCTGTGTTAATGTATACCAAAATAGAACCAAACCCGGATATAAGAGAACTGTGTTAATGTATATGAAATAGACCAAACCGGATATAAGAGAACCTTGATATAAAGAATTTTAAAATAGACCAACCCGGATATAAGAGAAACCCGGATATCCGGTCCCAAATTAGAGCCTGTGTTAATGTATATAAAATAGACCAAACCCGGATATAAGAGAAACCCGGATATAAGAGAGATTTTCTCCGGTCCCAAATTAGAGCCTGTGTTAATGTATATAAAATAGAACAAACCCGGATATAAGAGAAACCCGGATATAAGAGAGATTTTCTCCGGTCCCAAATTAGAGCCTGTGTTAATGTATATAAAATAGAACAAACCCGGATATAAGAGAAACCCGGATATAAGAGAGATTTTCTCTGGTCACAAATTAGAACCTGTGTTAATGTATATAAAATAGACCAAACCCGGATATAAGAGAAACCCGGATATAAGAGAGATTTTCTCCGGTCCCAAATTAGAACCTGTGTTAATGTATATATAATAGAACAAACCCGGATATAAGAGAAACCCGGATATAAGAGAGATTTTCTCCGGTCCCAAATTAGAGCCTGTGTTAATGTATATAAAATAGACCAAACCCGGATATAAGAGAAACCCGGATATAAGAGAGATTTTCTCCGGTCCCAAATTAGAGCCTGTGTTAATGTATATGAAATAGACCAAACCCGGATATAAGAGAAACCCGGATATAAGAGAGATTTTCTCCGGTCCCAAATTAGAGCCTGTGTTAATGTATATGAAATAGACCAAACCCGGATATAAGAGAAACCCGGATATAAGAGACTTCTTCTCCGGTCTCGACAATTCTCTTACATCCGGGTTACACTGTATATTCAATTATTATTTTTCATGTTACAATTTTATCCTTTTTTTTTCTTCCTTTTCGTGCGGGGCTGGAGCTAAATACCCCCGACCAGGGGGAGCCCACGACTAATTAAGGTACCCGCGCAAAGCTTTGTGACCTTCACTATCTTATCAACCTTTGTTTCTTTTCCACGTACATTTATATATGTTACAAATTAATCAAAACACAACTGACTGTTAAAGGGTGAACCATATCGTGGATTTTTTAGCAATGCTGGGATATTTTTTTCCAAATACGTGAATTTGTTTTGCTCCTGCTAAGTCTAAAAAAAAAAACACTATATAAAATTCCCTGTATTTATCTATGATACTAAATGTGCTAAAATTATTCACCTTTATAAAAAAATAAAATATCAAGTTGCTGTTAAAAATTGCTTCAAAACAATATTGTTTTATTTAAGATGAAATGATCTATTATGACATATATTTAAATTGCATTTAGATACATGGAATATATTTTCAATTTTTCTAGTTGAATTGTTCATTTATATTGCATATGATCCATTATTGTACATAATTAGGTTACAATAAAATTTCTATTTTCTATGACAACTACCTTAAGAAAATTAAGACGTAGTAGATTGGCGTGGCGTATAGTAAATTAGTTGGGAAGTGGGGGTGCAAGTAAACTCTTACACTGGCTTGGTTCCATACGTTTGGTTTTTGTAAAAGTTATTAATGGAATTGTTATTAATCTTACCTAGAAAACTCAAGTTTATATTAAAATTATTATTGTGTAAGCGAAATCTAATTTGATCGTCAACAATATAATTAGGGAAGACGTTCTTAATAACTATTTGTTCTCTGTTACTCAGTTCTCGAAGAATATTTTTTTCAGATGAGGTGATTAATTTAGCTTTTTGATTCAATTATTAATGAGAGCAAATTTATAAGTTTCAGGCCATTCACTTATGTAATTTATCAGCAGAAAGAAATTAATAATATATATATATATATATATATATATATATATATATATATATATATATATATATATGTGTGTGTGTGTATGTGTATACATACATGGGTGCGATGGATAAATTGTCGTATAAATTATGGAAAAATGAAAATAACACTGACATCACATTTTAACAGATATGTTTACTAAAATTACACAAAAATATCTCGAAATACGAAAGAGTACATTTATTCAATAATATCGCCATTAGTTTCAACTACGGCCTCTAGACCACATCGGAATCTCTTGCCTCTCTTCTGGACGATCTCCTTGTTTAAGTTCGTAAATGTTGCCATATTCCTTGCTTTTATCTTTGATTTCACAAGGAGTTTTGTTGACATCTCGCTATACTGCGCCCCACACATAATAATGAAGGGGTTGTAGACTGAAGAGTTGTGAAGCCAGATGTAAGTGTTGTGATACCAGCAATTGTCTGAGACCAATGACTGGGTTCTCCTGTTTGAATGGCATAGGGCAGAGTCCTGTTGCCAGACATAGTGTCTTCTAGTAGCCACACTCTTCTCCAGGAGCAGCACGTCCCCTAAAATAAAATCGAGATTGGCTTCAACTACGGCCTCCAGACGACGCCGGAATCACCTGCAACTCTTCTGGACGGTCTCCATCTCAATCACCATTATGCATATCCAACTCTTTCCGAATATTCCGCATTCTCCTCAGGTTGTTACCCAAATGCACTGAAAAGTTCGTAGTGGAGCTTCCGGCACGAATGGAAAGCAGTATAGCATGCCGTTTCCAAATTTCTGGCGAAGTGAATTGAATCATGGTGCTGTTTTTCTCATAAACGGTACCCAACTGATCCGACTATTGTGCAGTCGACAGAATGCAAACAAACAACGCATGCGCGAAATTTACAAAATAAACTGGCGACTATTTACTTTTGCACCCAGAATACGGAGAAGTACAATTTTAAAAGAAATTACTAGCGTGCATATGATATGTTACATTTAATGAGCATCTATTTAATATCTGCGCCCAGATTAACGGTATTGCAATGGGCAGTTATTTAGGTCTTATATTCGCTAACTTTTATATGGTTTATCTTGAAAGCATATTTAATATATTAAATAGACCTATTTATTTTGTAAACATAGATACGATAGCTTCAGGCACATTCAAACTGTTCATTATATTATAGTATTCATGAAAAGTTTTAGAAAAATAATACTTTTTAAAGGTTAGTATTTCATCAAATATTAATGAAAATTATTCCTTTTTTTAAATGGCTAACCGATAAAAACAACATTTCAATAATTTCATTTTAAATTACTATTTTGGTCGTTGTTTTGTTGATGTCTATCAACTCGTATGGCTAATTCAATGCCAAAATATACATAGGAAAATTAAAACAAAATTAATTCAATAGAATGACGCTATTTCATGATTAAATTATGATTATTGAGCTGGATTTTTTTTATAAGATAACCTTATAAAATCAAACGAAGAGTAAAAACGTGTTTTCCTTACAAGACATGAGGTTAATCATAGCAATTTGTTTTTTGTTTTTTTAATATATGCAATGTATTTATTTTTACTAAAAAAAACGATCTGATCGTAATTTCATTATAAAAATGTATTGTTAGTGATCTACTATAAGATGTATGGTTGGTCATTTTTATATAAAATATACTGCTTATCATTTTGCTATGAAATGTATGGATGAACATTTTGCTATAAAATGTATTGCCGGTCATTTTACAATGAAATGTATTGCTTGACATTTTCTGTAAAATGGACTGCTTATCATTTTGCTTTAAAATGTATTGTTGGTGTTTTTGCTATAAAATATATAGCTGCTCATTTTGCTTTAAAATATATTGCTTGTCATTTTGCTTTATATGTCTTGCTTGCCATTTTGCTATGGAATGTATTGATGAATATTTTGCCCTCAAATGTATTGCTGACCATTTTGCTTTAAAATGTATTGCTTGTCATTTTGCTATGAAATGTATTGCTGGGTATTTTGCTTTAAAATGTGCTGTTTGACATTTTGCTTTAATATGTATTTTTGGTGAATTTGCTGTAAAAATATATTGCTTGTCATTTCACTTTAAATGTGTTGCTTTCCATTTTGCTATGAAATGTATTGTTGACATTTTGCTATAAAATGTACTGTTTATCATTTTGCTTTAAAATATGTTGTTGGTGATTTTGCTATAAAATATATTGCAGATCATTGTATTGTGGGCAATTTTGCTTTAAATGTTGCTTTCCATTATGCTGTAAAATGCACTGATGGACATTTCTGAAAAATGTATTGTTGGTAATTTTGCTATAATATGTACCGCGTGTAACAGCAAAATTGTGAATATATTATAACAGGAAAATTATCCTATTGTTAGATTAAGCTCTGAACAGTTGTAACTTAGAAATGTTTAAAAAACATCTTACTGGAAATTTCCAGGGGGTTTTATAACAGTATTTTAATCTATTTTGAGCAATGAGAATGTATAATTACTCTCTAAGCTTCACAGTATTTAAGTATCATGTTGAAATTAATCATAAGCGAAAATGACATGGTCATCATTAATTATTCAAAGTGAAGGATCGGAAGATTATGAACGATTGAAATAAAGTTCATATATATATATATATATATATATATATATATATATATATATATTAAGAAATGGACAAAAGTCCGACAATTTATTTATTAAAGACATTTTTATGTTTAACGTTCTTTTTTATAGATACAAGTATTTAATAAAAAGAACGTTAAACATAAAATGTTTAATATATATATATATATATATATATATATATATATATATATATATATATATATATATATATAAGATATATTCCAAGATAATTTTCCAACTTATTCAAGATGATCTTCGCCATCTCTAAACTTCTAACTTTCTGTCCTGGATTAACAATCTACCTCACAGTTTTCACGTACGATTTCATTTTCAAGTTTTTTTTATCACTATTTGGACTGTCATAACTGAATCTCGTCTCTCACGTACCAAAAGTTTTATGAATTTAATTGGAAGTTTTCTCATTGATATCTTTACCTCTGAGTTGAAATGATGATCTCGCTTCCTGTTGTGACATCTTCATCCAGTTTTCTTCTCTAGTGTTCCCTCATGTTTAAACTTATTCACCGTTTTCTTGATGGTTTTAAAATGGATTTTGAAGATGGAAGTCAGAGTATGAATCGCGGTACCATTACTGAAAGCCTGAATGAAAAATAAGGCCAGAGATTGGAGGAAAATGGGTTATTCATTCATGTGATTATAAAATGACACTCTAGATATGCCAGCGGAAACCATATTCTAACCAAATATGAAGTTCAGGTTTACTGAAGTAGACATAAATTTACCTTGAACATTTTTTTTTTAACTTTCAAAATTTTTATGCTCAGTAAACTTCTTAAAGGGATCAATAGGTAAAGTTAAAAAAAATTGGGAACATTTATATACGATGCTAATTATATTGAGTGGATGGTAAAAGATGGCAATATTAAATTTGGAAACATCAAATAGATACTGTGTATGCTAATAAAATAATGACTATGTAATTTTAATGCGTAAACTCTGCAAAATTCTTTTGAATAAATTTTAAGGTAAAAGTTATACAATGCCGGAATATGCATATGAGTTAAAGATGAAATGTAGATCAAATATATATCGGTCGGATACATGTATAGAGAATTGTTTATTTCAAATTCGTGTGTAAATTCATTGCTAAGTTCAGCCTCAAAGCTTTGTTTCTTGTGGATATAAGAAGACGCCATCTATATATCACAGATAAGTAGAGCAGTATGGTATGAGTTGACTAAATGGACCGATTCTAAGATTTCTAGAAGAAGGCAAGCGAGTGCACCTCTGATATGTGACCCTATATGTAAGCCGAACAGAAGAAGCATTGGCTAGTGATTAGTTTGCACATTTTTATAATTTTGTGGACGGGTAGAGGAAGCATGTCTTTGGATTTTACACACGGTTTTGAAATAAACAATTCTTTACTTTTCCTCTACGTCTTACTGTTACGCAACAATGAATAATTAGATTATAAGGTACCTCGCAAACCTACAAATAAAAATTGATCTAATCAACTTCCATTCCTATTATAAACTAAGAATAAAATCTGGAATCGTAATAGGATTTTACTTTAGAGCCCTTAAGGTAAGTGTTGTGACCAAGTAAATGTTAAGAAATAACAAAACAAGAGGTTGCAGATAAATAGTGTAATTAACAGTAAATATACCAAAATTGTATTACACGACATGGGAGTGTGTGTCAGTTGACCAGCGTTCAGTCGATATCACTGTTAATATTTAACAGCTCTTTCACGAGGGATGTATAGGGCATAAGGCCGAGTTTACCGTGGGTTCTCCAAAAATATTCCCTTAGAACCCACATAAACGGGTTCAGGGCCTGCCTACCTCGGCATGGCCTCGTCTGGGTTCCTATCAGCCAAGGCAGAGAGTTTGACAGCTGAGCAGGCAATGGTATTGTTTATATTTAATACCCCACCACGAGGGATGTATGTGGCACAAAACCGAGTTTACCATGGGTTCCCCGAGCGCGTAGGCTCGGCCAAAAATATTCCCGTATAACCCGCATAAACGGGTTCGGAGCCTGTCTACCTCCCCGAAAGAAACTTTGCACTTCAGCAAAGCCTTGTCCGAGTTCCTCTCTGCTTAAGTCAGTGAGTTTGAGAGTTGAACAGGTGAAGGTACTGTTCCCACGAGGCTCACTTTCCTACTAATTTTATTGTAAGTGGAAGAGTCCACAATACCTCATTAGAGGGAAGACACCACAACAATATGAAACCCGGAATTCCTAAATAAAGTAGAGTGATATATTAAGAAAACTTTCAAATTTCTCTACTACCCACATTATTTTTATCCTCAACGCGCAAAAAAAAAGAAACAAAAAAGACAAGAAAAAAGTGCATACAAGCAAACACCACTAAAATATAATCCCGCCTTCCAACACTCTTTTTCTTAAACTCGCAAATAAATTAGTCATCTTTACTACTAGGATCATTATTACCACCTCCAAAATATAATTAGGAAAAACATTAAACCCAACACCGATTCAAATGCCGGTAATTATCAAATAAATTGTTTACAATGCAAAAATATTTATGTAGCCGAGAGAGCACGTGATCTGAAAACCCGCATCTACGAACACAAGAGGGACTTGCGTTTAGACAAACGATCTAACTCTATTGTTTTTCATTGAAACAATGCTGGATATAAATTTTCTTTAACGAATGCCGACCTAATTAAAAAAAAGAGCGTAAATCTTTAAGGAGAAATTACATTGAAAACGTGATAATAGCATAATTAACTAATATAAACACAGGCCTAAAACATTATATTGCATCGTCATCTTTCTTTGAAAATTTTCTTAAAGAATATAACTTATATTTATCTGATACACCGAATACATTTTTAAACAGGTGAACCATAAACGCGAAACCTGCGACTGCCCACCACGAGGGTTGATCGCAAAAGGTGAAGATAAAACTAAGCAAAGAACAACTAC
>CAHIKZ030001868.1:3517500-3520000 GCA_903632075.3 Acanthosepion pharaonis
GAGAAATTTCATAGAAAATGCGTTAAGAAACGCTTCGAGGAGATATGATTGTTCAAGAAAAATCATGGCAAATTTGGTGTTTAAAATTTTCATGTACTTCATATGTGTATGCTTTGGATAGATAGATAGATAGATAGATAGATAGATAGATAGATAGATAGATGCTTTGAAGTCGTGATCTCATTGTAGAAATTCATATGAACAAAACACCACTTATACGATAGCCTAAATTCTTACACGAGTTCAGCCCGTACAACCCCCGAACGCGTCGACCGTATGGATACGAAGCCTGGTCTGGTGTTCTAGTCAATTCTGGCCCTCGCTATCTCATCAACATTTGCTTTTGTCTGCCTACATTTATATAAATTTCAACCCAAACTAAACACAAGTTCCCATTAAATGATAGAAACGTTTCGAGGATTTTGACTTTATTCCCAAGTCTTTTTTTCTTCGTCCAAAATCGTGAATTTGCTTTGTTGATGCAAAGTCTCAAAAATCACTCTATGAAATTCATTATTTACTGATGCCTAATGTTGAATGTTTAGATTATTCAAAGTTTAATAAGGAAAAATCTCAGGTTGATGTTAAAAATTGCCACAAGACATTGTAGATTTATTTAAGACGGACTTAACTATTACTCGATTCTTTTTGTAACACGCAGACACGTGTTGAAATTTACACAGTATTTAATAATATTGAATTTCTGTCTATATTTCTGAGATGAGATATTATGTACATTATTTACATTATTCAGACTATTGTCCTCATCTTTGACGCCATATTTATTACAACGTTTTGGACTTTCAGTATCTGTCTATATTTCTGAGATAAGGTATTATGTACATTATTTACATTATTCGGACTATTGTCCTCATCTTTGTCGCCATATTTATTAAAACGTTCGGTAGTGGTTGGAATGTCGAACTTAACCCTTTATTTCGCTCACTGTGGTAGACTGTTCTAGTTCCACATGCCATATTTAATGGATGTCAGTTATCTCCTGTCAAATGTACTCTGAAAGTTCTCCACTGCCTTAACCGGGTAGTGTACTCACCTGAAGAAGTCCGGAGCGTACAACGACCGAAACGTTGTAATAAATATGGCGACAAAGATGAGGACAATAGTCCGAATAATGTAAATTATTGAAGTTATCGTTAACATTTTCTGTCGAGATTAACAATTTCTACGTTTCGTTCAATTTCGAAAGCCAATCGATGTAACTCTAGTTCGTGGTTTAATAATTTCTTTAATTTACTTTAATGAAAAATGTTTTTACTTTTTAATTGCGAAGAATAAATTCTTAGGATTTCTTACTCTTGAGCATGCAATATACAACAGGCCATTCATAAATATTTATTTTTGGAGCCATATTCCAACTTTTTGAAGAGTTTGATCTTGGGATTTATTTATCGTTCTCGCAAACGGTGAGAGAACTGGAAAATGAGTTCTTGTATATTTCAAAGCTTAAAGAAAAAACATATGCAAAAACGATATTGCATTTTTATTAGATAAGTATTTGGTATTTTAGTTATTATTTTTTTTTTAAATGGTGGAAGTATATTGTATGTTAAATAATATAACGTGTAATATTTCCGAAATATTAATGAAAAATTATTGTATTAAGTTACACACCTAGTAAAACTAACCGTACTTTGTACTCTCTTAAATGTTTGTATTTCTCCCCCAAATTTGGTATCGATCAATGTATCACTATTTTAGTGGGTATGACCGACAGACTAACGGAATGACAGAATTTTATATATATAGATGACATGATTCTAATTTTTGTTGATATACATTGTATTTATTTTAAATTATTTATATGGATTGTTCATTTATATTACTTTGATACACTCTTGTGGATAATTAGGTTACAATTTTTAGGAATACCACCTTATGGAAATTGAGATGTGAGGAAGTGTATCATAGATTGGGGGACGCGCGAACAGAACACTTGAATCTGCCCTTCTCTTAAAAAAATCATTCAATACAAATATAATAATTTAGAATCTAACAAAATCTAGAAAATCAGTTACCGTATATACCCGTGTAACGCGTGGTCTCTTGTATTGTGCGTCGCCAGATTTATTGCAACGTTTCGGTGGTGGTTGGAATATCGAACTGAACCCTTTATTTCACTCACTGGGGTAGACTGTTCTAGTTCCATGTGCCATGTTTGATGGATGTCAGTTATCTCCTGTTAAATGTCCTCTGAAAGTGCTCCACTGCCTTAACTGGGTAGTGTACTCACCGGAAGAAGGCCTGAGCGTACAACGACCGACACGTTGTAATAAATATGGCGACAAAGATGAGGACAATAGTCCTAATAATGTAAATTATTGATTCACTCATAAAAATCATTGTATCTCGTGTATCAGTCGAGTTCCTTTTTTGAGAAACCAAATTACAATAGACTAACACCATTTTCCTCTGTCTCTTTATTCCAGCTAGTTAAATAATTAAGAAATAATTAATAAATTGTTCTAGTTAAATAAGTTTA
>CAHIKZ030001868.1:3522500-3550000 GCA_903632075.3 Acanthosepion pharaonis
ATATATATATATATATATATATATATATATATATATATATATATATATATATATATATATGTATGTATGTGTGTGTGAGAGAAAGAGTGAAAGAGGGAGATAGTTTAGCAAAAAAGTTTATATTTACCGGGGCCTAGATTTTCGAGAAACTTCGTAGAAAATATGCTGTCGCCAGAAGGAATCGAACCTGCATGCTATGATGTACCAATACCAGACACACGTGTATATGTAATTAAAAAAAAAAAAAAAAAAAAAAAACAGAGCATTAGCTTAAATACTTGTATCCATAAAAATTACGTATAAACGGAAAATATATTAAATATTTGTCAGATTTAATCCATTTTTTTATATATATATATATATATATATATATATATATATATATATATATATATATATATTATGATTATTTTCTTGTTAAAAAAAAAGATGGTTCCATCGCGACACAATATAGTTAAAAAAGAATATAATTATAATATTATTTTTGTATCAAGCAATGTTTATGTAAATAAAAATAGTTGCTAAGAACATCGGATTACAAATCTTACTGTTATATTTTTTATTTTTATATATATATATATATATATATATATATATATATATATATATATATATATATATGTGTGTGTATTTGTGTGTAGTACATCTCCTTTTATACAAGTTTAATATTAAAGACGACTGAACATGTAGGACTGCCTTTAAGCTTTTTCTTTATATTTTCTTGCCCTCGTATAAGTGTTTACTTTACTGGACATAAAGTGTGTAAAAATTGTCCGAAAGTTCAAAATATCCAATCGCTTTAGCGTATTCTATTAATTATTATCAAAAATGCTTTTGTTTATATTTTTAACTTCATAGGTAGGTTTACATATACCGAGTATATCTGCAAAATTCTCCAATTCGTGTGACAGCAAAATTGTCCAATTGTTAGATTAGGATCCGAACCGTTCTTTCTCAGAAATGATTAAAGATATCTTACTGGAATTTTCAGAGGTTTTCTTAACCCTTTTCGACTCTACTTTGAACGATAAGAATGCATTTAACTCTAAGTTGAATGGCGATCTCTCTTCCTTATGTGACCTCCTGATCCAGCTTAATTCCCTAACTCTTCCACCTTTTTTAAAGATATTTGCTGTTCTCTTGTTGATACTTGACTGAATTTTGAAGATAGAAAGCCAGAGTATGAGTTTGGGTATCGTTACTGAAGGCCTGAATCTTTTCCTCTCACCGTTGCTCGATTGGAAAGACACAGTATGGCTGACATAAATCGATTTTAATCTGTTGTCTTTCTAGCTCAAAATATTTTTTCAGTTATTCTTACAACAAATGGTATCATGATCTCTTATCTGAAAACCCGATTAGCTTAGTTTTTTTGTTAGGTATTAAACGTTTTGTAGGATAGAAAAGTATCACATGTTATTACGCGATTTGTTGCATTTTGCCTGTTACACCCGATATATATATATATATATATATATATATATATATATATAATGTCATCCACAGACTGACTGTTTCGCTTTATCACAGCACTTCAGTGTGGCGAGACGTCCGGTTGCCTCTAGCTAGGATCAAAACCCGACTGAATTGGCATCAGTTGGAGATTCTACCACTAAGCCGTCGGCGCACGACAGGAATGAAGGTAAATTTAAACGTATTTATTTTTTTAGATAAACACACAGTGACCGACAGGACTCCATACCGAAGAGTCTTGCAATATCAGGCGTAATAGCCGCTATTTACAAACCCACATTTTCTTCCTCACACACACACACATACACACATAAACACACACTCACGCGCGTGCGTGAGCGCACACACACGCACACAGACACACACACACACAGACACACACACAGACACACACACACACACACACACACACACACACACACATATATATATATATATATATATATATAAACATTTAGGAATAAACATTTAAGCAGAGTTTTTTCTCTGCATTCGTTGATTTTTCAGTATTGGTTAATTTCAAGTGTGTAGGCAATGCCAGGTGCGAGCAACCAGAGACGCCATACGGCGACTTTAATGGGGGTGCTCCATTCTGTCGACCTCAGTCATCTGAAGTTGCACTAATACCTGAGACTACCCTCTTCGTGGGAAATCCTTCGAAAATGAGGAAAACTTGTGAAAGGTACTCAGAGATTTCTTTGCATTCAAAGCACCTAATAATTCCAACCAGGATATTACGCGATTGTACAAACGTTGGCAAAAGTTTTTGGCTTCTTATGGGGATTAATTTGAGGACTAAGGGTATGTCAAATTTGCTGTATACATTTTTTTGTAATAAATAAAAAAAAAATAGCAAGGGCTTTTTTGGTTACTTTGTAGAAGCAAATAATCCATGTGTATATTTCGTTTCCAAATGCTAACCGGATTAAAAACTTCTCTTCCCTTTTTTACATTATTATAAACCGAATGTATGCTTGTCTTTTTTTACTTTAGTATAAACCGAACAAACTTTAACATTTCAATATAGTTTTTGTCCGACAAGATTTATATTCAGTATTGCAAGGGTTATGCCGTTAAATTAACCCACTTTGCCTAACCTAATCCAAACAATGAAGAGTTATGTAGGAGATTTAAGTGTACTAGCAGAGTAAAGTCTGAAATTAAAACAGAATACACAATTGGAAAAAAAATATTTGAACCTTGCATGAGAATTAAAGGAAATGCAGAATACAAAAATGCCAATTTATGACATAAATTGTAAAGCGGTTTTCAGCACGCAAGGGAATTTTTAATAAAGAAAACTTCAGAAAACCAATGTTTTTGAAACAGAAAAGAATATTGAGGTTAGCTCTCACTTGATTTTAAAAGTGACTAAAAAGATTAGGAACAAATAATAAAAATAGAAATTGGTTTATTATCTCTGCCCAGTCTTCTTCCAGATAAGCAATTTGACTTTCGTTTCTGTAGGTCAACTGTTGATGTATTAGTATTTCTTGCTGAAAGAGTCTATCAAGCTTTAGATAATCAATGCTGAAGCTCGGACTGTTTCACTGGATATCTTGAAAGATTTTGACAGGTCTTAGCATACATGTCTTCTTCAAAAGTGTAATCTTTATGGCAGTTTTGAACGAATTTTAAAACAGATTCAATCTTTCTTAACAAATCGTCAAATGAAGTTGTCTTGAACGGACAGTCTTCTGGATCCTTTTGCATTAATGCCGCCGTCACCTAGTGCTCCATCTTTGGAACTCCGTTGCTTCTAATTTTCATCAATGACATTCCTGATAGCATCAGTTCTCAACTTGCTATCAATCTTGATGACATAGTCTGATCGATATCTGTCTATATTTTTGAGATAAGATATTATGTACATTATTTACATTATTCGGACTATTGTCCTCATCTTTGTTGCCATATTTATTACAACGTTTCGGCCTTTCAGTATCTGTCTATATTTTTGAGATAAGATATTATGTACATTATTTACATTATTCGGACTATTGTCCTCATCTTTGTTGCCATATTTATCACAACGTTTCGGTCCTTGTACGCTCCGGCTTTCTTCAGGTGGTTGGAATGACGAACTGAACTCTTTATTTCGCTCACTGGGGTAGACTGTTCTAGATCCATGTGTCATATCTAATGGATGTCAGTTATCTCCTGTCAATTCCCCTCTCCAAGTTCTCCACCGCCTTAACTAGTTATTGAACTCACACTCTTTGGGTCGTGTCACTGGATCTAACCAGTGCCATGTGTCCAACAACCTCAAGAATTCCGGAGCGTACGAAGGACGAAACGTTGTGATAAATATGGCAACAAAGATGAGGACATAGTCCGAATAATGTAAAGAGTCTGATCGGTTTGCTGAGATCAGATTGGCAGCTGCTCTAAAAACATTTACCACATTCTGTTGTCAGTTTGAGCAAAGAATGTGTTATATCTCGTGCAAGATATAATAAACAAAGTAAACCCGAGTGTGGTTTTCAATAATAATTTTAGAATCGGATGTAGGTTTGTCAAATACAGAGACCAGAGTCGGGAGTATGCTAACCTCAATAGGTGTTAGCAAACGAAGACCTTTTTTTCTTTACTGTTCGCTGTGGTCGTACTTTATCGGCAACCAGTCCGTCCATTATCGTGAATGGGGAAGTTGGGTTATCTCATCACAACAGAATGTCTTGTTAATTTCAAAAGTTTCAAAACGAATCTGCTACTTATTAATCCTATGCGAAAACTATTTCTGATTTCCATGGTTAATTCTAACCTCCCCGAGAGGGACTAGTTGCGCATTCTCGGGCTACCGGTGTCTGCTCGCATGAAATGGAAAGATTACATGGAAACATTTCTTAGGTCTGCGGCTAGGAATGTTGGTGCGTTGTCCCGGGCTAGATAGATTTTCTGGCCTGAATCTCTCTTACATATTTACAAATCTACCATTCGTCCATGCTTAGAATATTGCTGTCATATTTGCTCTTGTTATCTATTTAGACGTTCTTGATCAAATCTAATGAAGAATCTGCAATGTCATTAAACCTGGCATCTCTGTTTTACTCAATTTGGTGTGCTGGAATATCAAAGAGAACTGTCTTTACTTGATTTCTGATTACACCTCTGATTAAACCTCAAATCCTCTTGTCGTGAAACCTAGATAAAGCCCATGATAATTTGTATTATTAATAATCACTAGCCGAAAATCTGTGTTGCACACAGTTTTATTAATCAATTTATTCATAAGTACGGTTAGACATGGGCATGTGGCCGAATGGGCAGAATGTTCGCATTCGGACCATGAAACACGGGTTCGAATCACATCATGGTCGATTCGTCAGAAATCCGACTGGAGGTTTGTTCCCAGCGTGCGACACGTCTGTAATCTGCTTGAAAACCATACCACGGGTTGATCCAGTCCTTGTGAGTTAAATTGGGTAGACGGAACCCTTGCGTGCCGTCGATAGCAGTGATAGCATGAAGTCACAAGTCATCGTGGCGGAGGACTTGAGTGTGCTGGCCTTGTTCAAATTGTTGACCACGCTAGATAAACTAAGGTCTGTTCAGCATAGTTGCAGTATAAACCACAGGTGGGCTCTGTGGGTGTTGAATAAACACAAATGCACCTGAGCAAGCGACTGCAATAGGGATTGTCTAGCTGTCTTAGTAGACGGATATCCTCGAATCCGCGAGTGGCCAGCTATATAAGTTTGTACAAAAGAAAATATTCGAAATTTGAAAACGGTTTCCATAGACGTTATATACTTTAATCTTTTGTCCCCTTTTTTTTTTTTCAATTTCTCAGTAAAACCATGTAGCCTCTCTGATGTGTCAATGCCGTGTATTCAGGCTTTAAAAATCATTATTTATGAAGTATAGGCAGGCAGGGCCTTTGCCCAACCCGAAGCTATGATACGGTTCCGTATCAATGGTAGCGGGTCCCCAACTCTACTACATTTCAACAATCATGAGCTAGTATTCATATAAAACATTAATTTTATCAAAACCTATTTAGGTACAATAATAGGTCATATTCAATATAGGTGAACAGTTCAACCAGAAAAACTGAAAATAAATAGAAATGCAAATTAGAGACATATCGGAATAGATCCTTTATCTTAAGCAAATATTGTGAGACATGTTTTCACATCAACGTGAGATTTTTTTTTAATGAAAAGTTTAATAATTAAATACATTCAAAATGATGGATAAAAAATAATGAAATTTATACGGATTTTTTTTCGAAACTTAGGATAAGCCAAAGGAATTCACGAATTTGGACGAAAACAAAAACAGAATGATCTAAAAAAATCACAAAGATTTTGTATCTTTTAATTGTCAGCTGTACTTAGTTTAATTTGTAACGTATGTAAATGTAGGTAGAGAAAAGCAAATGGCGATAATATAGTGAGGGTCACAAAGTACAGCACGGGACGTGTGAACAAAGGAACTAAGGAAGGTAGGTAGGGACAAGCACGTTTAAAACAGAGATGCTAAGACACACCAAATATTCAGATATCAAGAAACATTTAGAAAGAAATAAAAACGGCAACATCATTGAAAAAGAACGAAAAAAAAAAACAAACAATCATTCGATATTGATTGAGACAATTTTATGAGCCGATGGAACAACAAACACGATTCCGTACAATATTGGCGCGTTTTATAACAACTGCCAAATGGCATTCAAATTCGTAAATCTGTATGAATCATTTCCCTGAAAAAAAAAAAAAAGAAAAACAAACAATCAAACAAAAAACAATAATACATAATAGGGAGTTTTGCAGATTTTGTTTCATTCACTAGACCTCGACCATGGGAATCTTCCCATTTGCATCGAGGTTAGACACGCAGCATCTGGTAGAGATATTGGCGGTGACAGATAGAGTTGATGCTTTCATAGGGCAAAAGAAAGGGCATCTCTCTCTCTCTTCCCCCATCTCTCTCTCTCTCTCTCTCTCTCTCTCTTGGTTCGTGTGTCTGTGTTTGTCTATGTGTACAGGAAATGTTATAGTAAAAGCCAAAAAAAAAAAAAAAAGGCAAAATAGACAAGTAATGA
This sequence comes from Acanthosepion pharaonis, assembly GCA_903632075.3. NCBI lineage: Eukaryota > Metazoa > Mollusca > Cephalopoda > Sepiida > Sepiidae > Acanthosepion > Acanthosepion pharaonis. Next base: position 3,529,021 of record CAHIKZ030001868.1, read on the forward strand.
GTCAGACAGTCCCTACATCCACTATGGCCAGCCGTTTTGGCCGGACCGTTCCTGCCAGCGTCAACGACCGCCTGGCAGGTCGTTGACGGTACTTAGTGGCTTGCATACCAAATTCGGTACTGCGGAGAAAGGTTGACGTAGGGCGATGCTAATTCATTTTGACACAGTCGTAAATCTGGACTCGGATCAAATTCTGGAAACGATTTTATAAATACGTTTAGGAATTTATAGACAAATATAATGGTTCAGACATGCTGGCTGGAAGCAAAAGTTGCGTAATTTTCGATGTCAGATTGTATTATAGAAATCATCGTTTTCATAATAAAATTTGAATTAAAAAAACCAAGCAGATAAATCTTTCAGGAAAGGCTCGTATTTATATAAGCAATACATCGTGTGATTTTCAAGTTATATCTATCTTCGTTATATATATATATATATATATATATATATATATATATATATATATATATATATATATATATATATATATTTGAATAAAACAAACCACTTTAAGGTTCCATGTAATAAGTTATTTCACCACAACCCCTTTAACAGGCTCTGGATCATCAGATTTTTCTTCCAAAGGTTGAAATGAAAAATATTTTATCTTCTCTCCCACCTCACTTCCTCAGTTCGTTAATTTTACATATGCTTGATGCGGTCCGTCAAAAACGTGAATTTCTTTTCATTTTTCATTTCAACCTTTGGAAGTAAAGTCTGATGATCCAGAGCCCTGTCAAAGGGGTTATGGTGAAATAACTTATTACATGGATCCTTAAAGTGGTCTGTTTTTATTCAAACATATCGGCTCTGAATTTTACATCTCCGGATATCATCCTCCTTGGGTCTACCCATGCGGATTACCTAGTTTTGCATAAACTAAATATATATATATATATATATATATATATATATATATAGTGGCTGTCACTTCTTGACAGAAGAAGACCATCTCCTCAACAAATTTCTTTCTTTTTTTTAACTTCCAGAATCACCGATCATGAGAGCGCAGATGACTTTTTAAACTAACCTTACTTTTACAAGCTTTTGCGCAAATGTTGCGCCTGTAAGGTAGAACCCTAAGCAGAATATGCACGTCACCCACATGGATTTTCAGGTGTCTTGTTGACCCAGAAGCTGATTTACATATTTTATGACATTAAAATGTGTATGAGGATGAACATGGAATGATGTTTGGCTTCTTTCAATATATCCAGTCTGGTGAGATGAAAGTGGCGGTGAAGACATGCCTTTGAAATTGCATAATTACCACATAAACTTCATACATGGTGTAAGGTTAGGGTGGAAGGTGGCGCTTCAAGATTACCGTTACGAAGATTGAGCTTAACCTTAGCATGTTCAAACTTTTTCTTTTCACACTGCTTACAATCACGATGAACTCTCGTTCTCCTCGAAGGTCGACATTCAGCATCCAGTTCCCAGGTATCAACTGATATCTCAAGAGCTTTATATATATATATATATATATATATATATATATATATATATATATATATATATAGCGTAAACACTAATATTCCATGGTCATAACTTATTCCATTGGAATCGTAAATACGATCAATTCATCAGACCTATAATTCAGATATATATATATATATATATATATATATATATATATATATATATATATATATATATATATATATATATGTATATATATGCATATATATATATATATATATATTCATATGATATATATATATATATATATATATATATATATATATATATATATATAAAGACATTTTTTATGTTTATACATTCTTTTTATAGATACAAATATTTAAGTAAATGCTCTGTTTTATAATAAACAGTATTAAACAACATTTACCGGCTTGTATGTCCAAGAAATTTTCATTTCCGACAGGATTCGAACCTGTATCCTATACGGAACCGTCATATAGCCTGCCCTGCCTTTACCGATTTGGCCACGAAGGAGCCTTCGCTTAGTAAAGTCGAATTTACTTTAATCTTCCATGAATCTCTCATGTACATTTATATCTGGTCATATCCAAATGTAAACAAATGAGTCACACTTTATGAAATGGACAAAGTCCGCCAATTATTTTAAGATATATATATCTGTTTTTTCTATTCTACCTATATTAAACCTTATCTATCTAACCATTTTTATCTATATATATTTGCCTGTATAAGCTATATTTGAATAATATGTTAGAATTCGTTTAATAACGCTTTCAAATTTGAATTTTTCTTGGTGGCTATATGGGCGTGTCCTTATAAATGTGTGTGTGCCTAATCGATTATATGTGCCTTTCTTTGTATGTATATGTTGTCGTTTTTTTTTTTTTTTTATTAAAGGTCGTGTACATATTCCCTGTCTCGTCGCTTTTTTGCGTATTTATATTTCTAAATATGCTTGCGCGTTTGTGTATTATAAACTGATTGTGCACGTATTGTCTTTAGCATGTCTTCACCCTCACTTGCACATATCTTCACTTCAAAGTTGAAACAGTGTTCAGAGCAGCATTAGATCTTCACGTTTGTTCCAATTTAATTTCAATGAAAAAAAAATGTATTTTTCCTCAGTTAGTTCTTTAAATAATTCTATATTTTTAAACTTAACATAGATTAAATTTAAAATTTAAAATTCGTAATTTTGAATGTTATAGTATAATTTAATATTAATCAGAATGAATTCTATTTTAGTCTAACCCTAACATAAAAGCATTAAATAATTATTATAACCAAAGTTCGTTGTCAAGTTTTTTTGAATTCTCATATACTTTTATTTTGATTGGTCATTCCATCTTATGTAACAGCGTTACCCCTTAGCGAGGGGTGTATGTTTGATTTGACCCTTTTAAAACCCTTTATTCTACATTCAACATCATCAGTTGATAAGACACCAGAAGTGTTGAAACAATACGACTATATTTTTGTAGTGATTTTATAACATATTTATGTTATAATTTTCGAATAAATAATATATATATATATATATATATATATATATATATATATATATATATATATATAGTTTATGCAAACTTAGGTAATCCGTATGGGTAGACACAGGGAGGCTGATATCCAGAGAGCTCAATGTAAAATTCAGAGCAGATATGTTTGAATAAAAAAAGACCACGTTAAGATTCCATGTAATAAGCTATTTCACCATAACCCCTTTAACAGGGTTCTGGATCATCAGACTTTACTTCCAAAAGTTGAAATGAAAAATGAAAAAAAAAAAAAATTACACGTTTTTGACGGACCTCATCAAGTATACGTAAAATTAACGAAGTGAGGAAGTGAGGTGGAGAGAGGATATGAGTGTGTCATATGTATCATTTCAATTTCCTATTTTTAACCCCAGTGTGTGTCGGCTAGATGTTGCTCAAATTTAACGCGTTTCGTCTCTAGATATAGATGGCTAAGGGTGAGGAAAACCGACATTAAAGGAAGATATATATATATATATATATATATATATATATATATATATATATATATATATATATATATATATATGAACGATATCACAATAAACAAATCCTCGTTTGGACGATAAATACATCCGGCAACAAGATCGGTAGGTTGGAGGTTTTCAGGAGGGGTGGTACCATGTCTTATTTGCTGTTGTGACCAGGCAAACACTGGCTCCCCGGTTTCATAGCACGTGTTAGGATCCCAGCTATGGACAAATCGTGAACCTCCAAACCGAAACAGGACACGATGAACGTATAAAAATACATCTTTATAGAACAAAAACTAGCAGTGTATTTTCATATAAAAAATGACAATAACAAATTATAATATAATTACCAATAGTACCTACTCATAGTCAAATTACCAACTATATATATTTATAATCACATTACCTACAATATCTATTTACAGTAGATTTACCAACAATGCAATAGGTGAGGCATAGATTAAAACATACAATTGCATTCAAAATATTTAGATTTGGGTAGTAAATAAAATAGTGTAAGAATACATTTTTATAGTAAAAACATCGACAATACATTTTATATAAAGAAATTACCAACAGGTTTTTTTTTATAATAAAATTACCAAGAATAACTATTTATATGAAAATTACGAATAAAACATATTTATTGTACAATTACGAACAATATTAATAATAAAATTGCTAACAATATTTATTTATATTATAATTTATCTCTAGTTGAAGGAATAAAATTGCATTCAAAAATTTAGATTTCGGCATTAAATAACACATAGAGGGGTTGATATATCGCTTAGCGAAATCAACCAATGAACCAAAAACTCGCGAGAAAGAATATTTTCATGATATTAATCCATGTAACATTCTAAAACATCTTTAAAAAATCGAACTAAATTCCAAACAAATACTTCAACAAAAGTAAAACATAAATAATCATGTACTCACACACACACACACACACATGCATACATACATACATACATACATATATATATATATTAAGGCGTCCTTTAAATGGTCTATGGTGAAAATAAACTATTATTAATACAATGGAGCTTTAAAGTTGCCTGTTTTTCTTTAAAATATTAGCTCTGTATTTACATTGAGCTCTCAGGATTTCATCTTCCTTGGGACTACCCATGCGGATTACCAAGTTTTTCGTAACTTAACTATATATATATATATATATATATATATATATATATATATATATATATATATATATATATATCAATGGTGGTACTCGTTTGGAAAAACTTCGAGGAGCTCAACTTTCAGTTGAACAAATTGCTACCTGAGGAAAATGGGGAATATAATGACGATCCTTTTAGGTGAAACCTAAGTAGGTTTGACTGGCTCTTTAGGATTATCTTTTATTTATATATATATATATATATATATATATATATATATATATATATATATATATATTAAACACGCACACATATACACACACACATATATATATATATATGTGTGAGTGTGTGTGTTATGCGTCAGATTTTTAATGTAAAATAATTTGTGATAATCATATTAGCAGAGTAGATCTTTTTTGCAGAATGTACGTGTTATTACATATATATACAACGAAAGAATCTATTCAATATAAACATGGCTTCCGGTCATATCATGTTGAAACACGGGTTCCTAACGAGGTGAGGAATGAGGGAAATCACGCCTTTCCCAAAACAGACTAGCAGACTCTGAAAGACATCGAATTTCTCGTTAAGCATCTCTCACGTTTTGTTCATATCTATCTATCTATCTATCTATCTATCTATCTATCTATCTATCTATCTATCTATCTATCTATCTCAGTTCTTTAAAATCTATCATTATATCTCAGTCTGTTCATATCTATGTAACTATCTATCTCACTTTATTTCTATTTATGTATCTACCTATCTCAGTTCATTTATATCTATCTATCTATCTATATATATATCTATATATATATATATATATATATATCACTTTATTCCTATCTATTTATCTACCCATCTATCTCAGTTCATTATATCTATCTATCTATCATATATCTATATATATATATATATTTGGTTGGATAGATGTGAGTTTATGACCCTGGGTTTCACGCTTTAGCGATCGTCAGACAAACTGATTACTGTTTAAAAAATTTGGGTTTATGTAGATTGTGTATTGGTGTTATTGTGGAAGTGGTGGGGGAGATTTCGTCGTTTTGTCATTCATCGTACTAACGCAAACATCGATGTATGCAGACACATATACATATACATACTTGGTCGTCCGTCGGGACTCATACATATATATAAACATATGTAGACAGTTTCGGCTATGACACATGTATGTATACGGGTGGTGTTATGTCTATACATACGCATTTGTATGTTGAAATGTTGAAATTTAAACATTGGAAGTGTGGCGGAAATGTCTCGTTATTGTCTCGTGAATGTATCCATGTCATATTATGAAATTTTTTTTTTTTTTTTTTTTCCGTTGAAAAATATTTGAAAAATATTTTCTCGCATGTATGTATATATGTGTGGGGTTTTGTAAAATTATGATAGGTAAAAATTATTATTAAATTATTTATATTTATTTTAAATTTTTGAAAAAAATGGGGGTTTATTTGTTATATTTAAAGCTGGTTATTTGTTTGTTTTTGGTGACTCTATATGTAACAGGTAAAAAAATATGTTAGCTCTATCTCTGATATTGAGCGCTTTCTAATAAGTACCGCGCATATAATATATAAATAATTATACATATATATATATATTTATTTATATTTATATTCACTTTTCACATGTATATATATATATATATATATATATATATATATATATCACTTTTATTCCTATCTATGTATCTACCTATCTATATCAGTTCATTTATATCTATCTATCTAGCTAGATAGATAGATAGATAGATAGATAGATAGCTCTGTCAATATTTATAGGTATGTTCTTATCTATCTGTCTATCGCAATCATATTAATGTATTTTGTCCATATCTTTCTATCAAGGAGAGACGAATCGGCCATTCCAAATTCCAAGATATTTCTGAATTCCGAGACAAATTGAAAAACTTAAATATTACTTTCTTCATGAAAGTGTATAACAAGTTGGTCTATGTGGGATTCAAATGATAATGTGAATTCGTGAACGCCCACACGTATCTGTGTAGAATATGTGTGGGGGTGGTCAGTAGGCATTGTTTTTGTTGATGTTTCGCATGTTGATATGGTAACATGTTTAATTCGGAACGTCACAAATAAAAATAAGGATAGTTTAACAAATCGAATCGAAGTGAAACATGACAATTCAATAATAATCAAGCCATAAAACTGAAAAAAAATGTGAGAATATCTTTCTTCTTTTACCCAAATATCCCATTATCTGATGAAGCTTTAATAAAAGTCAAAGATTAAGGATTGATATATATTTACAATGTGTTCATAGTTGATTTATATTTGATCCTCAGGCATATATCCTCTGCATATACATATATATATATATATATATATATATATATATATATATATAGAGAGAGAGAGAGAGAGAGAGAGAGAGAGAGAGAGATAATATTGGTGGTAAATATACATACATATGCAAAATATATAAATAACCATACATGTATATTTTTAGAATAAAAATTCCAAGAGGCTAGAATCCAGGTAGAGCTCAATGTCCAGGACAGAGTAAGGATATAATAAAAAGGCTTAAACACTTCCATGGTCATAATTTATTCCATTTGAATCGTAAATACGATCCAATTCATCAGACCTATATATATATCAGATTTAAAAAATATCAGTTTAAAAATTATGATTTAAAACTGATGAATTTAAATAATAATAAATAAATAAATATCATTAAAAAATTAATAATAATAATGGTAATACTGGTAATAATTATTAATATATATTAAATAAATATCTAAAATATGAATTAAAACTGATTACCCTTAAAAATTAATCAGTTTGTCTGACGATCATATATATATATATATATATATATATATATATATATATATATATAGATCGTCAGACAAACTGATTATATATATATATATATATATATATATATATATATATACACATACACACATATATAGACACAGATCATATATATATATATATATATATATATATATATAAAAGTAAAACATAGAAGTCAACACTTAGAGGCGACAGTCTGTTACGTGATATATGCAATCGTCAGGCCAACTTTTTATATATTTTTTATATTTACACTCGCTCTATCTCTGATATCGAGCACTTTATCCCATAAATATAGCACACATTAAGACTACATTTTCTTCATATATATATATATATATATATATATATATATATATATATGTATGTATGTATGTGTGTCTCTGTGTGTGTGTGTGTGTGTTTGTGTGCGTATTTAATGAAACACTAGTATAGAAGTATGGAATAGATAGATAGATAGATAGATAGATAGATAGATAGATAGATAGATAGATAGATAGATAGATACAGAAGAACTGATAGATAAAAGGGCTAAATTTGACAAAAGTGCGGAGATAAATAATAGTGAGCGATTGACAGACAGACAGTAGCAGGTATATACACAAAGGGCGGTACAGTTATGAGAAAATATATACCCGCTATGCGAGCTAGTTGCTCGGGTAATTTTATGTATATATTCCAAGTGTGCGTCATTCTGTTTATATAGTATCTTGCCGAACTGCTAACCGACTTGCGCTGTTTGGACTCCCCAATTCCCGTTCAAATCTATTGGCAGCCCAAAAAATCAATCAACAGGAAGATTCTGGAAGAATCGCTTTAACACTTTTTGGAATAACATATGCATATATGCATATAAATCCATTCGTCTCTATATATATATATATATATATATATATATATATATATATATATATATATATATATATATATATATATATATATATGACTTTTTTCTTTACTTGTTAAGCTAAATGGCATGAAATTGGTTTGGCACTTTCAGTTATTTGCAACTTTTTTTCGGTTTCATATTTTTTATATCTATTTTATTTCTATTTTCTATTTTCGATTCTTTTGTTTACACATCATTTAATTCACTGTTAAGATTTTTCTTCTTGAACTTCAATATGAATTATTCAAGAAACATTTCGGCTGAACGGGAATGTTTGTTTGCATCTACTAAATATCATGAATTCTTAAAATTTTGGTATGTAGATTTCCAAACAAAGAATGGATCTCACACACACAAACACACACACAGACAAAAATATAAAATTAAAAAAAATGAATAAAACATACATGGAATTAAAATGAAAATGAAATTTTTGCCTTGACATTTTGAAAATTTATGCTTTACTTCATGTCACAAATTTTATCCTTTGTGGAATATATTCTTCATATTATAGTTGACCATAATCTGTTGGTTAAATGGTAACTCGAGAAATGCAGAAATAAACGATTGTTTAAAACGTACGGTATTTTATTCGATATAGATGTCGTGTTGACATCACAACCAACACACAACGTTATTTCATTTATTTATTTTTTAATCATTTCTTCTCAGGAAAGGCATTAAAGATACTAAGAAGCAATGAATTACTGCGTACTTGAGAAAATTACAAAATATACTATAAACGAGAGAAGACAATAAAAGAACATTTATTAAAAAAAGAGAGAAGATAACGATTGATATTGCATTTAAATCTTTGAAGATCAAAGTTACAAGGACTTAATAAGCCGGAAATCTAACAATCACTAACTCTAGGTGGCTTTACTGCTTTTTTGGGGTCTTATTAGCTTATTTCTTTGTTTGGGGTTTTAGTGGCTTTATTGCTTTGATTGTGGTCTGTGTGGCTTTATTGCTTTGTTTGGTGTTTTATTGGCTTTATTGCTTTGTTTGTGCTCTTAGTAGCTTATTGCTTCGTTTGGGATCTTAGTGGCTTTATTGCTTTGTTTGGGATTTTAGTCGCTTATTCGTTTGAACTTTTAGTGTCTTTATTGCTTTGACTGGGGTCTTTGTGGATTTGTTGCTCTTTGGGGAGTCTTAGTAGCTTTAATGCTTTGTTTTGGGATTTAGTGGCTTTATTGTTCTTTGGGAGTTTTAGTGGCTTTATTGAATTGTTTGGGGCTTTAGTGCTCTTATTGAATTGTTTGGGGTGTTAGTGGCTTCATTGCTTTGTTTGGGATCTTAGTGGCTTTATTGCTTTGTTTGGGGTTTTAGTCGCTTATTGCTTCGTTTGAGCTTTTTATGTCTTTATTGCTTTGATTGGGGTCTTTGTAGCTTTATTGCTTTGTTTGGGGTCTTAGTGGCTTTATTGCTTTGTTTGGAGTCTTAGTGGCTTTATTGCTTTGTTTGGGGGCTTAGTGGCTTTATTGCTTTGTTTGGGGGCTTAGTGGCTTTATTGCTTCGTTTGGGATCTTAGTGGTTTTATTGCTTTGTTTGGTGTCTAAGTGTCTTAATTGCTTTGTTTGGGGTTTTAGTCACTTATTACTTCGTTTGAGCTTTTAGTGTCTTTATTGCTTTGACTGGGGTCTTTATGGCTTTGTTGCTCTTTGGGGGGTTTTAGTGGCTTTAATGCTTTGTTTCGGGCTTTAGGGGTGGCTTTATTGCTCTTTGGGAGTTTTAGTGGCTTTATTGAATTGTTTGGGGTTTTAGTGGCCTTATTGAATTGTTTGGGGTCTTAGAGGTTTTATTGCTTTGTTTGGGGTCTTCGTGGCTTTATTGCTTTGTTTTGGGGTCTAAATGGCTTTATTGCTTTGTTTGGGGTCTTAGTGGCTTATTGCTTCGTTTGAGCTTTTAGTGGCTTTATTGCTTTTTTGGGGTCTTAGTGGTTTTATTGCTTTGTTTGGGGTCTTTGTTGTTTTATTGCTTTGTTTGGGGTTTTAGTCGCTTATTGTTTTGTTTGGGGTCTTAGTGGCTTTATTGCTTTGTTTGGGGATTTATTGTCTTTATTATTTTGTTTGGGGTCTTTGTGGCTTTATTGCTTTGTTTGTAGTCTTATTAGATTTATTGCTTTTCTAAAGGTCGAAATTAAACCACTAAAAATAAAAAAAATGTAAAATATATAGTTTGGAATTGCAACTTCAGGAATAAAGATATCGAAATAGAAGAATCAAATTTTGAATTAAAACTTAAGAAAACTTAACTAAAAAAACGATTTACAATTAGAATTATCTTCTGACTGGTCGCTACAGAATTAATACGTTTTTTTTTTCTTAACATTCTTTGAAATAAGAAGTCCCCCTCCCGATCGACACGAATAGTAATCGCAATATTTAGATATACTTCTTTTCTATTGTTCTTGTTTGATCGCTTGCTTTTTAATGGATTATATCTACAGTTTCTGTATTTTCGTCCATGGCTGCCTTTCTCCGCCGTATCTTTACTCCGAGAAATTATCTTCTGAAACTACCCGGGTCGACCAAATGCAACAGGAACAGTCAATTCGATCCTCTACCATCCATGAATAAAGATAAACGGTCGACAAAAAATAAATAAATAAATAAAAATGATGTCATGTACTAAAAACAGGACTAAATAAGGAATCACGATATAAACAAAAAACAGAAATGTGGGGAAACGTAATTGGAAAAATAGAAATAGGAAAATAAAACGAAACGATGTATAAAAAAAAGGATTGTGCAAAAACACAATAGTAACGAAAATAGTAGCAATTTAAGTAGCAAGGAATCTGGTAAAAATAAAAACAATCAAAATTAAATTAGATAGTAATTAGCAAATTAAATCAGGCAGAAAGAAAAAAAAAATGTTAAAAGTATTAAATAATTATTAAAAAAAAAAAAGAGACCGAAACTTAAGCAAGAAATGTTAACATTTCTGGTCGATGATTTTTTTCTAGAACTTCGCAAAAAAATATCCATTGACAGGCTTTGAATATTGATTTCAACTATGGCCTAGCGCTCTTGTTATACATTCAGAACTTCTTCATTTAAACAAAGAATCATCTGCCATGATATTGGTCCTGATCTGGCATATCGGCATCAGTTACATAGCCACATCTATAATATAGCTTCCCTGTATGTTTATCTATCAAAATTTTCATGGTAATTGTTCTGATGTAATTTCATCTATGGTACGCAGACATTTTGAATTTAAGCGCAGTACTGGATTGGCGGTAAGGTCTCATGATTTTAAAGTTGACATGGTTAGGTGTAATATTAAGTTCTATGCTAACAGTTTCTTCTCTCGTACTTCTCGCCTTTTAGAATTCTCTTCTCCGTCTTCTTACTTTCTATTCAACTTTGACTTAAATGCAATGTCACTTGTTGCCTTCTTTTTTCTTATTTCCAATTCTTTCTCTGTTCTCTTTCATTAATAACGTTTCTTTTTTTTCAAATATTCTTTCACAGTCAAGAACTTAATCTCTTTATTGGCTTGCATGAGCTGAAAATCTAAAATCTATTAGCCTCGGGCTATGATCGTGACATTGTGATAATCAGTATCATTTATTTACAAAGCCTTATTCTTTTTCTTTGCCGTGTTCTCTCAGGACATTGGCGATCATGGCTCTCCAAAGCTTCCAAGTCCTTTATCGCTTTTAGTAAATTTTGTAATTTTGTTATCTCCCCGAAGCCAGTTCTGCCATTCATTTACTTAAGGACATTAGGCCGGTCATGCATTTTTTGTCCTCTGTCTCTTTTTCCTTCAATTTGTCTTGTCATCATCACATTTTCCAAGTCCTCTTTTCTCCTTATGTGCCCTAAAAATGATTTAGAATTTATCTTTCTTACGTGAACAATAAGAGTCCTTTTTGTTTTCACTTTCTCTAAGACTATGTCGTTGCTCACATGTTAAGTCCATATTATTCTTAGCATCCTTATCTAGAACTAGCTTCAAACCGTTTCTTCATCTGTAATGCGAATGCCCAGCATTCCTCGATGTTAAATTATGGTTCAAAATCTTTTCTGTTTTTGTAAAATAAAGATTTGCCTTTTCTGAATACTTTGCTTAGCTTTTTGAAAGCATCGTTCACTATCGCATATCGCCTTGGTATTTCACTGTTGCACTTTCCGTCATTTGTTAACACACTTCCAACATATTTAATCATTTTACTTGCTTGATTTTGGATATCTCTAATTTGGAATTCGCGTGATGAGCTTTTTTTTACTGACACTCATACGTTCTGTCTTCTTACATTTTATGTTTAGGCCTTTTTCATCGTATTGCTTTTACTACCTTCTGTAGTAGTTCCAAGAGCAGAGGTCAGCTACATTTTGAACAGAGCTAGTAAAACAGGTTTGCCATGTGTCAGAGGAGTGCCATGATATCAAATGTACTATAAACTGATTCGGGCCCAGACAAAACGAGAAAAGACAATTGTCTTGAAATTAACATATTTTCCAAGTCCTGTTTTCTCTTTATGTGGTCTACAAATTATTTAGAATTTATTTCTTTCGTACGTGAAGTATAAGAGTCCTTTTTGTTTTCACATTCTCTAAAACTTTGTCATTGTTCACATGTTAAGTCCATGCTATTCTTAGCATCCTTCTTAGCATATTTATTTTCTGGTTTTGAATAACATGCAAAGAGGTGATAAATCGTAAAAAAATCATTATTAAATCTTAGCAAAAAAAAAAAAAAATCAGTAGTCATTGGATTAGGTATTCTCCTTGCTATTTTCATTTCCCCACTTTTCTTACATTTTGTCCTCCAGAGTGCCAGGCACAAATAATTTCTTTAGACCTTCATCAAGAAACCTACCTTGGGCCGGCGATTTAAATAAAAAACAAACAAATTTAATGTTATATTACTTAAACAAAGTTCTTTATTTTTTTCTTTTTATATGCCATGTCCCGTAAGCGATCATGACTCCATACCTCTCTCTATACCTTATAGCTCTCAATAAGTTTTGTGACTTTGCTACTTCACTCAGACCATGTTCTGTCATCAACTTGATTAAGCCCGCTAGGTATCCCATGCGTTGCTTTCTCTTGTCTCTATTTTACTCTATCCGACCTGCGAGTATCAAATTCTCCAAGCTCCTGTTTCTCATTACATGTCCCAGAAATTCCATCTACTTCTCTATTGTTCAGTATAAGTTTCCTTCTTGTTTGCATCCTCTCCAAAAACTCACCGTAGCTCACACGATCGGTACATTATATCATTAGCATCCTTCTGTAGAAGCATATCACCTTCACCTTAATCTTGCTCACAGTGACCAGTTGTGACAGGGTCTAAATAAGCCGGAACTTAAACTAAGATTCAATGCATTGAGTTAGTGTACAAAAAACGAAAGGGGTGTATGGCAAGGGTGCATCTTCTCGCCGGACTTATTCAACCACTACAGCGAGGTCAGCATAAGTGTGCTGGTAATCCTCCTAGGAATTCTTGTCAGTTTCTCACAATTTTAACAATAAAGAGACAACACCGTTGCTCACACCATCGGTCCATTATATCATTAGCATCCTTCTGTAGAAGCAGATCCCCGTTGCTTTGAGTCTCTTCTCCATCTTTGAGGAGACCGTGCAACATTCGCTGCCATAAAGGAGGACAGATATCGCATTGCAGCTCAGTTCTCTTTTCTTTGTTAGCAAAGAAATCCTCCTGCTTCATAATATTCTGCCTAGCATTTGGAATGAGTTTCCTGACCATCCCAACGCGTTGTCGGATCTTTATTTGACTGCAGGAATAACTGGTCAACAATTAACAGAATCAACAAAAAAATGCAAATTTATAACAAGCGAAATACAGTTAGAAATGGCAAATTATTTCACGAGATACTTATTTTCCATAACTTCCCCACATCAGGTGAAGTATTTGTCGATGATATGAGCAAAGTATCATCCGGGTAGTCATCACCCAATCTTGTTCCAAAACACATCCGGGTAGTCATCACCCAACCTAGTTCCAAAACACATCCGGGTAGTCATCATTCAACCTAGTTCCAAAACACATCCGGGTAGTCATCACCCAATCTTGTTCCAAAACACATCCGGGTAGTCATCACCCAACCTAGTTCCAAAACACATCCGGGTAATCATCACCCAACCTAGTTCCAAAACACATCCGGGTAGTCATCACCCAATCTTGTTCCAAAACACATCCGGGTAGTCATCACCCAACCTAGTCATCATCCCAACCTCGTTCCAAAACACATCCGGGGAGTCATCACCCAACCTCGTTCCAAAACACATCCGGGTAGTCATCACCCAACCTAGTTCCAAAACAAGTATATTTCATTTTCGAAAAAAGTGGTTCACAAATGTACTTCCAAATAAAGATGACATCCTTTTTGCATTATTCAATAGGTTTTATATTTTCAGCTGGGAACATCGTATTTTTTTGTAGATGCAAGCAGTGGATTCGGAATTAAATTTTGATTTAAAAAAAATCGTTGCATTGTAAGTCATTTACCTCTAACTGATATTTTTCTACCATTTTATCCACAAATGAATTAGATAATTAGTGTCCAGTTATAAACTTGGTGGGCTGGACCAAATTCCTTCGTGTGGCTCGGGGGCTGTTGATTATCGTCTACTATCCTAAAGATTATTTTCTGTGTCTCTTACCAACACTGAAAAAAGGGGTAATGTTTGAAGAGAGAAGAAAATATCTTTACAAACAAATACATTGAAGAAATTCTATTTAATATCTAATATTTGGTATATCTGTGAACTTCTTTGTTCGCATGGTCAGTCCATGGTATTCTCAGCAGCCATTTTGTATAGCCACACCTCTTTTGCCTCATGTTTCCTCTTCATCCGTGAGTAGATTGTTCAGCAGTCACTGAAATGGTTATTCATTGCCTCAGTTTAAACAGTTGCCGCAAATAGTCTTTTTCTATGTGCAGCTTAGATGTGCCACAAGACCGAAAGTATATGGCACCCAGTTAGGATCGAAGTGTCTAATCAGTCGTAAATTATCTAGCAAGATAGGTTTCTAAAACATTTACACCACGTCGAATTGCCCAAAGCACTCACTGGCATATAGGAGAACCGATATTACATAACATTTAAGTACTTTCTTTGTTTCTATTGATACACGTCTCTTCATTTGTGAGTAGATTGTCCAGAACTCACTGAAATAGTTATTTATTGCTTCAATTCAAACTATTGCTGCAAATCGTGATTTTCTAAGCGCATCTTAGATGTGGCACAAGGCCGAAAGTATAGGGTACCCAGTGGGGATAGAACTCACTGATTAGTCGTAAATGAGCTTCCTAAACATTCATTACAACACTTCGAGGAGCCCAAAGCACTCACTGACATGTATGGGAACTGATATTACATAAGAGTTCAGTACTCTTTTTTTTCAAAATAAATAAGAAAATTTGACGTTCAGTTTTCTCCTTTTGTTTTCGAAAAATAGATTCTAAAAATGTTAGACTGTATTATACGCGGAAAAAAAATCTTTAGGCCCCATTCTGGAAAATAACTACGATAGAATAGACTAAAACTATAAAATCTGCATTCGAACAGGTGATACAAGCAAATAGCCATTTCAATGTTGCCTTAGCATAGGTGTCCAAGTAAAATAAATCCTGGATTTTTTTACTATTCCTCACAAAAGGAAAGGCACAAGATTGACGCAATGTAAAACGTTACTAAATTGGGAAGAGCTTGACGCGTCCTGGGTAAGACGATAAACTACATCCGACAGCAAGACCTTTGACCAGGTGGTTTTGAGGTGCATCGAACCACCACTTAATTGCTAGTGTCCCCTGGTCTACCCTGACCCGGGAGTGGTAGCTCCCTTTAGGGTGCCGGCTATAGGCAAATATTTAACACCTAAACTGGGGTCAAAATATTATGAACGTATAAAAATACGTTTAATACGAGAAATACTTGGTAAAAAATTATTACCAGCAATACATTTTTGAAGAAAAAATTATTACCAGCAATATATTATTACCAGCAATAAATTAAAAAAAAATGCTATCAATACATTATTTTTTAAAAAAATATCACCAGCAATACATTTTTGAAACCAAGAAAATATTGCCAGCAAAATATTCAAAAAATATTACTAGCAATACATATTTGGAAACGAAAAAAATTACCAGCAATACATGTTTTAAAAAAAAATATTACCAGTAATAAAATGATGTCGGCATTAAATAACCCATTGAGAACAAGATCAAGACTTGCATATTATGGGGATATGAAGGATAATTATAGGTTAATCCCGGACTTGAACCGAATAATATTGTAAACAGGAAAGCATCCTCTTGGGAGACCCTTCCATATTTATTCTGGAGAATTATAAATCCATTTAATATTATCGAAAACGCACCCACAAAAAGAAAGGATCTCATTAGCCCTTTTAAAATAACTGTAAACGTGTCGCCCCTGGCACTTTTAAAAAGTCTATGAAAATATAACTTTAGTGATGCGAATCAGATGCTTTTACACCTTCACCTTAATCTTGCTCACGGTGACCAGTTGTGACAGGGTCCAAATAAGCCGGAACTTAAACTAAGAGTCAATGCATTGAGTTAGTGTACAAAAAACGAAAGGGGCGTATGACAAGGGTGTATCTTCTCGCCGGACTTATTCAAATACTACAGCGAGGTCAGCTTAAGTGTGCTGGTAATCCTCCTAGGAATTCTTGTCAGTTTCGCACAATTTTAACAATAAAGAGACAGTATATAAATAAACGGAAGGTTTATTCAAATATGGGTATCCACTAGAAATAACGTTTAAGTAATCTTGGATTAATAAGTACAAATCCATCACTTCTTTACGAGGGTCGTTCTAAACGTTCTAAGCCTTACCCCGAAGGAGTTGGAGGATCAAGGTTGTTTTTCACTATTTTTCAATATAGTATCCCTTGACATCAAAGCAGGTTCGTCCAATGATTCTTAAGTATTGCAATCCTATCACGAAAAAAAAAAAGATGGTGTCCTGGTTATTAAAATCTACTCCATAGTACATATGGTTTCATTGTTTCCAAAACAGCGATCACGTAGGTGGAATGTGAGTTAAGAAAACGGAAGAAATTAGATGGAACTAAGTCTCGTGAATAAGGGGATGGGGTAGCAATTCAAAACCACAGTTAGCTGATTCAGCTAATGCAACCCGAGCTTACCCCTGCTTTTCGACCTGATTCTCTCTCCAAGGGTTAATTAAGAAGACATATATCACTAAACCATATATTTCAAAAATATCTTAAGTACTAAAGATATTTTCAGATTTTGAATAACATGCAAAGTCGTAAAAAATGCATTATTAAATCTTAGCAAAAAAAAAATCAGTATTCACTGGATTAAGTATTCTCGTTGCTATTTGATTTTACCACCTGTCATAGATTTTCTCCTCCAGAGTGCCAGGCATGAATAATTTCTTTAGACCTTGTTGTAGCATACCTACGGACGCTAATGGGTATGTCCCTATTCACATAAATACGGTAGTAAATACTGGTCAAACTCTCTGTCTCTGGACAGAAAGGAACCAGGAAACATTTTCCATCCCTGAAAAGTGTGCACTCGTGCGAACAAGAGGCCGGCCGTTTACCACGTGCCGAGTGCCTTTTTTTATCGTGAATGTCGTCGCGCTCTGAAGCTCCTCTTACGGGCTTCGGATGGTCTCCAACGCCCAGGCGTTGTCTCGCAAGGCATTATATCAAGTTTTAGTTAGGGGTCCGTACAAGATGATCTGATTGGCGAGCTCGGTCTTACGAAGCAGGAGGCTCGCTCGATATGGCCTTGGGCGCCCGGGTTGAAATGTCTCAATAACGATGAGGCATCACTCACCTGGCTGGTGATTCGTGAAGCCCTCTGGGTCGGCAAGAGACTTTGTTCAGCAGGCTTGGAGAAATATCCAAACTGTCGTCGTTGTAAGGGGGGAAGTCGAGACTATTGGTCACGCCTTCTTTCAGTGCAGGCGGTAGTGCCGTTGTGCAAGTTTGTTGAAGGCCTCATGGTTCGCATGCTGCATAGAAAGTTTTTTTGTCCTGAAAGCCAGTTCTGTTTGTAGCAATGTGGTGCCGCAGATGACGAAGGCTGAACACTATGTGTTCTGTTGCTTACTAGGGGTTATGAGAGTCGTGATTTGGACGACGCGTCAGAAGGGATTCCATGAGGGCGAGAAGTTCACTTCTTCCCAACTGATCTTGTTCTTTAAGCATCAGCTTAAAGTCAAGATTAGGGACGGAAAGGCGGCGGCTCACCTCATCGGAATTCAGCAAAAGGTGGGTGATTCTTGCGCGAATGTGCTGAGTAAAAGGGCTGACCTTGAGTGGCATCTGGATGCCGGTTAGGCATTGGATATTGTTTTCCTGGGTTGAACATAGGCAACCCATCCCGGAGTTAGATTAGATTAGGTTTTTGTATTTTTTCTTTTAGTTTTTCTATTCTGGTAAACTGAGCTAGGGTGTATTTGCTCATTGGTCCCTTTTATTTCTGTCCCCATTTTCTTTTCCTTTAGTTTAACTCCCCATCCCCTCCCTCGTTTTAGGTGGTCAGTGATGTCAGTTCTCTGGTAGATGCGGGGCGCTTTTTTTTCGTTTTCGTGCGTGTGTTTTTCGTACTTGTTGTTGTGTATGAATGAGTGTGTGCCTGTGTGAATGCTTGGGAAGAATGAGTGTGGCCTTATTTCATAAGTCCCGCATCGATTTCGTCCAGTTAACTGATATTTCTGCCACATTCAAGAGTTTGTGGGGTTTTATTACTAACACTAATTTTATTTGGTTTCTTGTAAATATATTTTGTCATTTTGTATATATTCATTGGGGTTCATTTTTAAAAGTTGTTGTTTTTTATGCCCTCCCCACAGACAATATTTTGTACATAAGGCGATTATTTAGGTTTTTTCATGGAGTCGAAGAGGCATTTTGGTGTTTGTAGTAAGAAAGGTATGGATAAATGTGTTGTTTTGGTGAAAGGAATATTGTTCTGTATGATAGGGTCAGTGATTGTGGCTAGCTAAGTTTAATCTAAGACTAGTGATGACCGTCCTTTACCCCAATCCCCTTTTCGGCCTTGTGCCACATTTGTACATATGTGCAATAAATAATCAGAAAGGAACCAGGACGAGGCTATGCAGAAGGGAAGAGTCTCGTTCGCGGAGGTAGACCGACCCGATCCCGTTTATGAGGGTTCTACGAGGATATTTTGGCCCAGCCTATGGTTCGGGAATACCACATTAAATTCGGCCTTGTGCCACATGTGACTGCTTGGGACAGTTACTAAATACACCTCCCTCCGGGCAGAGAGAATCTCCATACGAGGCTATGTCGAAAGGCAGATTGTCGTCTCGGGAAACAGCTACCCGGAATTTTCGGCTGAGCCTACGGGCTCGAATACCCCATATTAAATTCGAACTTGTGTCACATCTAACTGCGTGGGGCGGTTGGTAGATACTTTGCAGTTGGAGATTCATCTCTAGCTGTGCTGGTCAAACTCTCAGCCTCCTGGCAGAGAGGTTCCTCAGACGAGGCTATGTCGAACGGCAGATTGTCGTATCAGGAAACAGCTATCAGACACAAAATTTAAATTTGGCCTTGCTACATCTGATCGCGTCGGTCGATTGGTAGATATTCTTCAGTTGGAGATTCGTTGTGGAATTCATTTGGCTCACTTCTAGCAGTTGACTACTTCTACGCACCGATGACGAATGCTATATGTCTTGTTTAAGTATTATCGTTCATTATCAAACTTCGATTGAATATTCTATTCTGTAACCTTTCCTACGTTAAAACTGGCTTCGATTTGCCCCAGTCATGTCAAAGATCAATGTTTTATTCAGTGATACAGTGGAAAATAGAAGTCATGAATTAACCCAAATTCCGAGGGAGATTTAATGCATGCTCATCAAAGAATTTTTTTCCACAGAATTTTGACATTTGTTTGTGGAGTGGAGCAATCTAGGTCGTGCTGATGAGGACAATATTCCGAATGTGAATAATTTAAATAATATTGTTCAGATATATGGAAAAAGAAGTTGACAGTTTAAATTGACCCCAGGAGGATATAAAATTTGCAAATAGAAATCTTTCACAAATGTATTTCAGGAAGCACGTAGTGTCTTGAGCAGGCTGAGGCGCGCTTGTCAATGAAATATTTGGAGAAGAAATAATTTAATAAGAGAATGACGAATTGACAAGACGGAGAGAAAGATGGAAGATACAAATGAAGTTTAAAAAAATAAAAATAAATTAAAACTGAATGTCAAACACAAAAAATAGAAAAAAAAAATATGGAGAAAGGAAATTTAAGAAAAAAAGAGAAAAACGAAAAAAATGGAAAGAATATATTTTCTCAGTTGACATGAAGTGGAAAGATTTTAATTTATCCATTGCTAAGTCAGCTGCTACGGAAGTTAGTTCAGTATGCCGTGCTAAACTATTTATCTCTCCAGAATCTTACATATCTATAAGTATACCATTAGTCCATGCTTAGAATATTGCTGCCACATATGGTCCGATTCCCTGCAATTTACTTTGAGCTCCTTAATGAAATCCAAAGAAGAACCAGCAATATCATTGATGCTGATCAGGCAGATCGGCTTCAGTCATTTTTCCACTGTCGTAAAGCTGCCTATCTGTATCTTTTTCTGTAAATAGTTTCATGGCAATTGTTTGGATGAAT
>CAHIKZ030001868.1:3555000-3585000 GCA_903632075.3 Acanthosepion pharaonis
ATCTTTGTTTAATCTTTCCATCTTTGGAATAGGCCTTCCTAAAGCTAAGCAGAATATTAAGAAACAGGGAAACTTCATTAAAAACAAAGAAAGAGCACGAACTCTTACATCCTATCAGTCCCCTCCTTGTAGGGCAGTGAATGCTTGAAAATCACACTGCTGAAGAAGAGACTTGAAACATTAGAAATGTGGTTCTATTGAAGATATCTGAAAGGAGAACATCATAAACTGAATATCTGGGCAACAATCAAGGTTTAAACAAAACGGAAACAAACGAGACATGAGAAAGAGACACTTGAAAATTCTTGAGCGCAGAATGAGGAAAAAGGGCTTGAAATATTTCTTACTTCCAGGGTAGACTGAAAGCAAGAGGGACAGAAGACCGCAAACTGTATCCTATCTAGCGAGTGTGAGTAAATGGATGGAAGAACGGGGTTTAGGTGAGATAACAAAACGTCTAAAGACTTTAAGAGACAAAAATAGGCTAAGAGTTGTAGGGAGCCCGGATCGTCAAAGTTCTGATGAGTCACGACACAATAAAGAAGAATAGAAGTATTAACATCCGTACAAACGTCCGTCGGGTAGTCGATGTGAGGGTCACATCACCCAATCCCGTCTTCCCCAGCACGTGTCTACGAAATGTCTGCCGTCCTTTTCTGATTCGGAGTTTAAGTGTCTAACGACATTTCATAGTAGTTTATTAACTTTTGGAATGTGTATTTTGGTATTCAATGCGCGTTCGGAATTCGGTGTCCCTGCTCACTTAAAACACAGACTTCAGTTTCTGTACTTGATTGATTTTGACATCTCCAATTACGATGAGTCCATTCCTCCTGGTTACCTTTTATTTCTGTGTCCTGCAGAGCGTATAGTTTATCTATCTATCTATTATCTATCTATCTATCATTATCTATCTATCTATCGATATATATATATATATATATATATATATATATATATATATATATATATATATATATATATATCCATCTATGATGTTAATATCTCCAATTATGGTTAGTCCTTCCCGGCCGGTTATCTTTATTTCCTTGTCCTGGTGATCGTATAGTTTATATATATATATATATATATATATATATATATATATATATATATATATATATATATATCTATATATATATATATATATATATATATATATATATATATATATATCTAGCTAGCTATTCATATTCATTCATATATATATATATATATATATATATATATATATATATATAGCTATTCATATTCATCTATCTATCTATCTATTCAGATCTATCTATCTATCTACTCAGATCTATCTATCTATTCATCTATTTATCTATCTATCTATATCTATCTATCTATCTATCTATCTATGATGTTGAAATCTCCATTTACGGTTAGTCCTTGCCGGCCGGTAATCTTTTTTTCCGTGTCCTGGAGAGGGTATAATCTATCTATCTATCTATCTATCTATCTATCTATCTATCTATCTATCTATCTATCTATCTATCTATCCTTCAGTTTGTCTATCTGTCTGTCTTTTGCATGCCTGTTATGGACATGATAACTCTTTATAAATCTATCTATCTATATATCTATCTAAAATCTATCTGTCATTCATTATGGACTGGATAACGCAAAGGTTCTCCATATATAAAAATATCTTTGACACACTGCAAATAGAACACACACATATACACGCACACACATATATATGCAGAAATATAGTTTTAAGGGGCGCTATATTTATGGAATAAAGTGCTCAATATCAGAGATAGAGCGTGTAAATATAAAAGTGAATAGGCTGATGATTGCGTCTTGCATGAAACGGTCTGTCGACTTCGTGTGTTGAATCTAATGCTCAGATTCATATATATATATATATATATATATATATATATATATATATATATATATATATATATATATATATATATGTACGAACTTTTGCTCGCCACCTGAAGACACCTGACTTTCGAAAGCAAGGTATATATGTTGTTTTTACCAATTTAATATGAATCTAATGCTCTGTATGTCTTTTTCTCAAGGCAGCTGCATCAATTTTTGTACTTACGATTTTTGCTACGGTATTTTTTCCGGCTTCTAAACAGATTTTATATTTTATTTTATATATATATATATATATATATATATATATATATACAAACAAGCATACAGAGAATTACAAACACAGACACACACATATATATATATATATATATGTGTATGTAAATTTCTTCATGCTTGTTTGTTTGTGTGTGTATATATATATATATATATATATATATATATATATACAAACAAGCATAGAGAAATTTACAAACACACACACTTATATATATATATATGTGTATGTAATTTTCTATATGATTGTTTGTGTGTGTATATATATATATATATATATATATATATATATATATATATAAATGGACAAGGTCTGACAATTTATTTATTAAAGACATTTTTTTTATGTTTTGTTTTTTTATATATAAAAATAACAACGTTAAACAAAAAAATGTCTTTTTATAATATATATATATATATATATATATATATATATATATATATATATATATATATATATATATATATATATACAGTTGTGGAATCCTAAAATTCCAGGAATCTGTTCTATAAAGTCAGGTAATCTTCAGGAACCTATTCTGCTTATTTTCTTTATCAATTACTGAATGGAAACATAACACATTACAGATTCAAAAATAATTAAACCATTTTTATCATGTAATGGAATATTTTTATTAAGATAAAAAAGTGGATCATAATTCATTTTTTTTAATTCTAGTTCTGTTATGTTTTATTCACTACATTCGAATTGAATAGCGGCAGTGGGTAAAATCCAATGGAAAAACTATAAAATTTATGACGTGAATAATGGCCACATTTTGCCATCAACACGGTTGGCGTGTTTATCTTTTAGAGAATTACTAGGCGCGCACGTGTGTGGTGAACTAACATTTTACTGAGACAATCGGCTATATATATATATATATATATATATATATATATATATATATATATATATATATATATATATATATAGAATAATCCAACAACAATGGGTTCCTAAGCTATTCTAATTTTAATAAGGAGTTCTCGCTAAACGGTAAGATGTCACGCACACATAAACCCACACAAAAAAATCTATCTATCTATCTATCTATCTATCTATCTATATATATATATATATATATATATATATATATATACCCAGGCTTCGACCGTTAGGTTTCCTCAGGCTTGTAGGATGAAAGATTTTAGTTTACTCAACAGAGAATCTTGGGTAGCATCGTAGCTTTAATTTTGGTGTCCCTAATAACATTTTGCGGTGGAATAAACTAAAATCTTTCATCTTACCTGCCTGTCGAAGCCTGGGTAACGTGGTAGCTTGAATTTTGGTGTCCATAATATATATATATATATATATATATATATATATATATATATATATATATATATATATGACAATAGGAAAACTGTTATATATGCCGTCGCGTTTCGTCCAATGTGGTCTTTCTCAAGGCAAAAAACGAAATCTAATTATTTAAACAAAGTAACTAATAGTAACAAAAAAAATGCCCTGAGATACTTTGTTTAAATAAATTCATTTGGTTTTTTGCCTTGAGAATATCCACATTGGACGAAACGCGTTGGCAATATTACAGTTTTTCTATTGTCAGATATATTGATAAATATTGCCTTTTGTACAGGTTAACTTTGAGAAATTTTCATACATATATATATATATATATATATATATATATATATATATAATGTTATGTAATTAATAGATACTAAAAGCTTCAAATATTTCGGCTTGTGGATCAGTTATAACATATCCAAAAACTTTTAGACTTGTCTGACGTGGATATCTCCAATTACTTACATGTCTTAGCGATCGTGTAGGTTTCCTATGGTCTCTGCTTCTGACACAGTGTCAACTGCGTATCTTATACTGTTATGATAGCGTCACGTAAAAATAAATCATAGTAAGGATTTCGCCTCTCTTAGGATAGCCACGCTGTAAAGGTTGAATAAATACGTCTTTTCGTCTCAGTTCACTTCCTATTCGTATGCAAGTGGTGTGCCCACAAGTCTATCCAAAATCTCCGACCTGGAATGAGAAGAGATTGTTCAATCTTTGTATCAGTGAAGCTCCCAGTGTGTCTCTTGCTTCGCCCGACATTTTCTGTCGCACCTTCGCATGAAATAGACTAACGAACTGTCGAATTTAATTAACACTTATTCTTAAACTCGTAGAACCAAAAGCTAATTTAATAAGAACCATCTTCACGAAAGGTGTTAAAATTGTGGTCCTTTACCAGACTAAGAAATACATAGGAAATATCAAACCCAATGTGTTCATTATCTCTCTCTATCTCACTCTCTGTCTGTCTGTCATATATATATATATATATATATATATATATATATATATATATATATATGCCAATCGGTCATAGTATCTATCTATATATCTGTTACTTTCTCTTTCATCTCGCTCTCTCAGTTTATAAATATATACACACACACTCACGCACGCGCGAGCGCAGACACATATATGCATATATATATATATATATATATATATATATATATATATATATATATATATATATATATATGATCCTTATCTTTTCTGAACCGCTATTCGGTATTTATCTATCTATCCATCTCCCTTACGAACACATCTCACTCAGACGTATCCACACATGAAGTCATATGCAGATAGCAAATGCATAAATGTGAATATTTCCACACGCACACACACACACACACACATATATATATATATATATATATATCTATTGCATTTGAATAGTTGGATATTATATCTATCAGAGGAGCAAGTAGGTAGAAGGGATTTCTACAGATGAGAAGTGCGCGACATGAAGCTATTGCATTAGAAGAGAAGGCTACATTTAATTGTTCCGACAGTGAAAGGTTGGAACTGAGATGCCAACCTAGTGGCATCTTTAAATTCCTGTAGTTTGGGAACTAGCGAAAGTAGCTCGTCGGAGTATTTACCCTGAAAGTGTTTGTAGAAAAGAAAGAGGGAGGCGACGGCGCGTCTCTGAGAGATCGACAGTAAATACCAGATCAGGGCCAACTACATGCATATTCGTCTCTGTATCTTCTCGAGGACCCTAAGACGAACAGTGAGTGCGAGGGTGTGCATCTATCTATCTATCTATCTATCTATCTATCTATCTATCTATCTATCTATCTCAGTCTGTTCATATCTATCTATCTATCTATCTATCTATCTATCTATCTATCTATCTATCTATCTATGTCAATATCTCTATCTATCTATCTATCTATCTATCTCAGTCTGTTCAAATCTATCTATCTATCTATCTATCTATCTATCTATCTATCTATGTCAGTCTGTTCAAATCTATCTATCTATCTATCTATCTATCTCAGTCTGTTCAAATCTATCTATCTATCTATCTATCTATCAAATCTATCTATCTCAGTCTGTTCATATCTATCTATGTATCTATCTAGTCTATTCAAATCTATCTATCTATCTATCTATCTCAGTCTGTTCATATCTATCTATCTATCTATCTATCTATCTCAGTCTGTTCATATCTCAGTCTGTTATCTATCTATCTATCTATCTATCTATCTATGTCAATATATTTCTATCTATCTATCTATCTATCTATCTATCTATCTATCTATCTATCTATCTGTCGCATCTATTTATTGACCGAATAACCAAAATGTTCTCTATACCGGGTATAACAGCAACATTAACCAAATCGTGTAACAGCATAATTTTCCATTCCACGAGATGGTTAACATATGAAAATACAAAAATCACTTAACTAATTAAGTATATTTTTTCAAGGTTTTTGTATAAGTCCTTTAGCCATCTTGACAGCATTTTTTGGAAGTATCGACGAAAAACACTTCAGTTATTCAGCTCGAAAGAGAACAGTTTAAAACGTTTTGTGTCAGATTTTTATTATCTTCCAAAATGAGCAATGTGTGGGGGGGAGTAAAAATATCATTCCGGGTTTTCAGTAATGGCACCGACATTCATATTCTGACTTCGATTTTCAAAGTCCATTCAAAAAACATCAAGAGAACGTAGAATAAGTTTTAAAAATTCGCAACAGTAGAGAGCAAAACTGAATCAGTGGGTGACAGCATGAAGAGGGGGCATTATTTAAACTTAGAGATAAAGAGATCTACTAGACAAACAATGCAACTCAATCCATAAGTCATTTGACACGTGAGAGAGGAGTTTCAGCTATGACAGTCCAAGAGCAGTGAAACAAAAAAAAATAAAAAAGCTTGAAAATAAAATCGTTCGTGAAACCTGTGAGGTAACTTGTTACTCCAGGACATAAATATAGAGATTTAATTCATTCAAGTTTGAAAATGGACTTGGAATTATATATATATATATATATATATATATATATATATATATATATATATATATATATATATATATATATTAGCTTCCATTTTTGAAACATGGTTAGAACTGTGCAGTGAAAAAAAAAACATATTTTAAATCGATTATATTATAATATATATATATACATATATATATACATACATACATACATACATATATGTTTGTGTGTGTGTGTTTGCGTGTGTGTTTGTATATATATATATATATATATATATATTAACTTCCATTTTTGAAACATGGTTAGAACTGTGCAGTGAAGAAAACATATTTTAAATCGATTATATATATTATATATATATATATATATATATATATATATACATACATATTTGTTTGTGTGTGTGTGTGTTTGTATATATATATATATATATATATATATATATATATATATATAAACTTTATTTCAACCCTTCATGAGCTTCCGATCCTTAGTTATGATTAACTAATGGTGAACATGTCATTTTCGTTTATCATCGATTTCATCACGATTCCTCTGTTAAGCTTGGAGAGTAATTATACATTCTTTTTGCTCATAGTACAGTCGACTAGGATTATGAAAACCTCGGAGAATTCCAGTAAGATATCTTTAAAATTTTCTAAGATACAACGGATCAGAGCTTAATGTAAAAAATAGACAATTTTGCTTTTATACGATTTGGACAATTTTGCTGTTATACCTCGTATATGCAAATTCGTTTGAACCATTGCGAATAGAAATCAAATATAAAATTAATAATTCCTGAAACCTTCAAATATTTCAGTGTGTGTATCATTTATAACAAACTTAACTAATAAGGAAATTGAACATTACGAAATGAAACTCTGGAACTTGAGTGATATTCGAACATTTCCTTGTTTGTTTGAAACTTTCATATCGAAACAATCCATGACACCCAACCTTTTTAGAAATCTCTATACTGTTAACGGTATACAAAGAACTTCTCAGTTCAGTAACTTCAGGACCTAGCGAGTACCAGCCTTCTTTGATTTTCGAGAACATGCGCTACAGAATCACGAAGAAAGTAATATACAACCGCAGCATTCACCAAAAAGGTAACTAGAACAGAAAAAATATGCGACATGAAATCAATCGAAAGAAAAATAACACAATGATGATGTTAACGTTACTCACTATTTCATATTATTTACATTATTCGGACTATTGTCCTCATCTTTGTCGCCATATTTGTTACAACGTTTCGGCCGTTGTACGCTTCGGCATTCTCCAGGTGGTTGGAATGACGAGATGAACACTTTATTTCGCTCACTGGGGTAGACTGTTCTAGTCCCACGAGCCATGTTTAATGGATACCAGTTATCTGTTATCTCCAGTTAATTTTCCCTCTGAAAGTTCTCCACTGCCTTAACCGGGTATTGAACTCACACTCTTTGGGTCCTTTCACTGGATCTAACCAACGCCTTTATAAATTTTATTATTTAGTACGTCTTTAAAATTGAAAAACACTTTCCTACCAATAGTAGACTTAGTAAAATATTTAATAAAAACACACTAAAATTAAGTTACAGCTGCACTGAAAATCTAGAAAGTATAATAAAAAACACAATATAAAATCTTGAATAAACCCCCATGCCAGAATAGTATTAATAAAAACCCTACACTTAAATTAGACAAAAATAGTGAAAAATTATGTGATTGTAGAAACCTAGAAGACTGCCCATTGGAAAATATATACCGCGTTAAATCTGTGGTATACCGATGTACTATCTCATCCATTGAGAGTCCTAATACTAATATGATATATATTGGGTCTACGAAGAATGAATTTAAAACCAGATGGAGACAAAGTGCTCTTTCAACAATATAAATTAAAGAAATCAGACATCTCTATCTAAATATTTTTGGCATTTGAAGAAAATGAATAAAACGCCAAAAGTAAAATGGAAAATTATAAATAAAACTAGATCTTGTAAAACTTGGGATGACCCATGCCCTTTAAGACTACATGAAAAACTACACATTATTAAGTTTCTAAATAATAAAAATCTATTAAACAATATACATGAGTTAACGGTTTTTTGCCGATATCATCAAATTTTCGCATTGAATAATTAGCATAAAAACGAACAAACAATAAAATAAATTTTAAATTCCATAGTCTAAATAAATAGTTTAAATGCCCTACATAAAAAAGAAAAGAAAAAATAACCCTTTACGAAGTCGTCAAAAAAACAAATGTTAGCGACTTATGACTTTTTTTTTATATATATATAGATGTTTTATGACTTTTTTTTATATACACGAAACCCTTTCAGAAAAAAAAAAATAAAAAAAAAAATAAATTTCCATAGAAACTTAACCAGACTGGACGATGTCATCTTCCGCTTTAAATTTAGACACCCCAATCTTACCCTGACTTGACCTCTTTGAATGTAACTGAGATATTGATACAACTTATTACGCCACTTTTCTTTAAACAATTGCTCTAGCCGTTACCATAGTAATCTTAATTTCATTAATGAATATGCTTATAAAACGCATAAATTTCAGGAATAAGTTATTCCAAAAAAATATCGCTTGAAGATGGAACAGAGCTTAGTACGTTAATTCAATTTAATTCAAATAATTATATTGAAGTTTTCGGCTCTTGTTTTGAAACCTGAGATCTTTTATGTAGCGTTGGGATCATATTTTTAAATAAATAATTATATTTATGCTCTACTTTTGTATCGAGCTCTATTTTTAAAAAATAATAACAAAAATACTAAAGAACTTTGGATTTTTTACCTAACGAGTTCTTTCCTATTTTCTATATATTTCTGCACACACACACACACACACACACACAAAACTATATATATATATATATATATATATATATATATATATATATATATATATATATATATTAATAATTGTAAGCTTTTAAAAAATTGTACACATATTAAAAATATCCCCCTAATGGTGAAAGATAAATCTATTTGACGCAGGTTATCTCATTTTCTTATGACAGCTTCAGGTTTTAATATCTATTCTTTTCTGTGAATGTCTTGTATGTACTGCTCATATATATATATATATATATATATATATATATAGATAGATAGATAGATAGATAGATAGATAGAGAGAGAGAGAGAGAGAGAGAGAGAGAGAGAGTGAGAGAGAGAGAGAATTTTGCAAGGCTCGTGCTATCGACGTTGGATATTTATTCAGTAATGTATATATATATATATATATATATATATATATATATATATATAGAGAGAGAGAGAGAGAGAGAGAGTGAGTGAGAGAGAGAGATGGTGGAGTAATGGATTCAAGAATCGTACATTTACTTACGTGCTAATACCCTTGTAATTTCTTCTCCCCCTAATATGGCTAATTGACAGGCCGGATTGATTTTCTATTACCTTGCTCAAGGCGAAAGAAAACTGTGGATTTAAAACAACCTTGAGTATATTAGTCTTCTCCCACGATCCATGTGAACGTGATATATATATATATATATATATATATATATATATATATATATATATATATATATATATATATATCTGTGTGTCTGACTGTGTTTTTGCATGTGTGTTTGCGTGTGTGTCTAAATATTTTCAGGTGGGGTTGTATCTGTAAAGGAGACAAAATAAATTAAAATTCAAAAGGAAAACTATAATTAGTCTCAGTTGCTGCTAATGACGAAACTCGTCGGCTTAGATTAAGTGTAGTTTTCATATATATATATATATATATATATATATATATATATATATATATATATATATATATATATATGAACTGAAGGCAAGGATTACGGCAACATTTACCCGCCTAAACAACGATATCGTCTCAAAGAGTTGCTGGAGATTCCGAATTCGAGGTTGATTCCAATGGTAATTTTATTGAATAAATTTACACTTTAGTATTTCAAGAAATTTAGTGTAATTTTGGTAAATATATCTTAAAATGCGATGTCAGATCTATTTTAATTTTTTAAAAAGGGGATTGGAAGAGAGAAAAAAATAATCTTAATTATTTTTAATTCACTTCTCCTTAAGTCTTTAATTCTATTGCCAAGCACTTTTTTCCTTTCAATAGTTTTTTCTTCATTCCGAGAAGCTATGTTTGTATCCAACGTTTTGATTAATAAAATGCTTCCTGTTTTAAGAATGGTATTTAGATAGTATTACACTAGAAATCTTTTTATACACGCGCATGCACAAATACACAGATACAGAGAGACACAGAGACACACAGACACACAGACATATCATATATATATATATATATATATATATATATATATATATATATATATATATATATGAATGAACATGCTTAATTTAATCCATGGTATATTCGTCTTTTTCTATGATATTCTAAGAGCGAAACGCAAAAATATACTAAAAAATTGGCAAAAAGAAAAACCAATGAAGAATTTATTTAAAGAAAGAAAGTACCAAATATCCAAGTTAATTTCTCTTCCGGCAACAAATACAGGAACTCTTTTACTGCGCCGCCTTCGATATAGGAATTCTAACGCAGCCAATCGAAGCTTTGCCAAATCCAGATGGAAAACCAGTAAGAAAGATTTTGGCCCGAGATCAAGTTTCTCTTCTTTGCTCGCAAAGCGAATAACCAATATTGGCCAACATGTCTTTAACCTTGCATTAACCCCATAAACTAAGCCACCCATGGCTAAGATTGACCCTATCGCATCCTTACGGCACGCTGGTCAAAACCAAGCTTTCGTTTATATTCATACCACGCATGCGCCGTGTCAGTTCAATGTTAAGATGACAGCTAAGTACAATTGCTCGACGCGTGCTTATAATCCTCTTTATCTGTAATGTTGAATCCATTGATTCATGTTTAGTCCGTATTGTTGGCAGAAATACGGTTCCTCGATCTCTTCTGGTTTCTCTAAATACTGTCAATTATTGGATCGCGTTTTCCTACTGAAGCCTCGATATCAAGTTCTTTGATTTAATTCATTTAAATTTAAGGCAAATAATTGTCCTCACCATCAAGAAAAGGCTGAGTTACAAGTCACAATACATTTTCATACAGGCACAAAGACTCTTTAACATTCATAATTATACGAGGTCTGTTCGAAATGTATCGAGACTGGTGCTATCAAAAAACAGCGACAACGTTTCGGCATTTAATCTCCTTCGAACTAGTAACCTTCTGAAACCACGTATTATCCAGCGACATTTCACTTAAAGGAAGCTTTCTTGGTACTACTTTCTTGTGATAACGAGCAGCTGCCTTGTCACATTCTTTTTGTATTTCCTCGTCGTTTTGAAATCTTGTCCCTTCCAAGCGGGAATTTATTTTTTAAAAAGCGAGAATATCGCAAGGGACGAGATCTGAGGAATATGGTGGTTGCCGGACATATGGAATATTCTGATTGACACAAAACTCCTGCATAAGTCTAGATCACTTATGGAACCGCTGTGGTGTAATGAAACGACCACACTCTACGCACTTTCCTTCCAGGCACTGCTATAAATAACAGCAAAAAAAAACCCAAAAAAAACGATAACGTTCTAACTTAGTTTGTATGTGTGGCAGGGAACAAGATCAGTCTGTGACAAGCGGCCTCACCATGCGTACTTTAGCTACGTTGTCATAGCAACGGTCCAGGTATTTTTCATTAGAACTCGTCTGTGATATTATAGCGGGCTCGTTTTTTATTGATAGACACGCAACGTTTCGGTTGGTGCACATTTCTGGTTTTCTGCACATAATTTTAAATTTAACACTTTATTCAAGCCTCACAGGCAGAGTTCCTCATTCTTTCTTTCTAATGGATAATTTAAATCACATTACTTATCAGTAGACTAATTGAAGGCAGCTAGGGTTGAAGAATTGGAGAGACGAGTTTGAATTGCAGTCGATTTCTTTGTATTCATGTATGAGCGAATACCTTTGAGAAAGGTATGGATACATCTTTTCTATGCACATGTGTAAGTAGCTGGGCAGACTGGGTTGTATTGCCTTTAGTGACAACCAATTTAAAAGAAGATAAATACAAAACCCCCGCTATGGAATAAATAGTCTCAACAACTCATAATAAGGTAAGGATGATGAGCACGAGTACGTCTACACCCCTGAAGACATGATCAATAAGAGAGTCGTTCCGTCAAGGAGTGAAATTGCCCCGGCACTGGATTTGGTCGAATTAGGTTTCATCCATGGTAACTTTTTAGGTAATCTTTCACGTAAGCAGCGTAAAATGAACTTCTATTACTTGACCTGTGTAAAATCAACAAGACCCAGGTATATACGTCTATTCTAATTAAACATTATTATTACAAAGCTTAATGGTACATACGCAGCAAATAAAAAGCGGAAAACACAGGATTGTTCTTGTACCAGAGGATCCACAAAATGCTGCGATGTCACCAGAGTATATGTCGTCTTCGTTAATATAATGAATGGAAACAAAATGTGCTAATCCTTCACTTTAGAGGCTTAAAATAAACTGCCAAGAATTCGAGAAGATACAACGTGGCCAACGCCTCAGAAGTTCCGGACTGACATCGCAGTTTACGCTTAACGTGCATTCAAAGTTCTATCACAATGCCATCATCAGGATTCGCGTCATGCTGCTGATGAATAAAGACGTTATGGAGTATATCAATTGATATATATATATATATATATATATATATATATATATATATATATATATGTTAAAAGTGTGTGTACATAGATATAAATATAATTATATATATATGTTATATGCGCGGTACTTATTAGAAATCGCTCAATATCAGAGATAGAGATTACATATTTGATGTGAGTTTGTGAACCTGGGTTTCCGCTTTTACGATCGTCAGACTAACCAAAGTTTGTCTGACGATCGCAAAAGAGGAAATCCAGGGTCACAAACTCACATCAATCAACCATATATATATATATATATATATATATATATATATATATATATATATATATATGGATGACATCCTCGATTCCAGCAGAGAGAAGCAGACCTGAAAGAATATTTTTTACAGATTGATGTTTTTAATTGGTTACACTACAAGCAAGGTAGTAAAGCCACTAAGATACAACGGGTTACAGATTGTCAAAGAATTAGAGATAGAAACATTACTAACGAGCGGGAAGAGAAATAAGTTAATCAGGAGGACTGCTTAATTTTTAAACTATAAGTCTAAGTTTTGTCATAATGCTTTCCACACTGCTTCCACAATGAATAGATCATTATGTAAAGGAACCCTTTGTGAGCGGACAGTAGAGATTTCTGAAGTTCCGCAGTAGGGATATGAATCTTGAAGTTGTAAGTAGATCAAAGTAGAAGACGTCCATCTGCATTTGACAGTTAATATCTGAAAACATAAGTCGAACAAAACTCACGTTAATGTGTTAGAAAAATGTCTGCGATATTGTGTATCAGCTTTTCAGCATTATCGGATAATCTCAAGAAAATGGCCAAGGAGAAGAAACTTGATAAATTGGTTCCACATAAATTCAGTGAAAGTCAAAGAGTTCGACGTTTTGAATTTTGTTTGATGCTGCACCTGGGAAAATTGAATGATCTATATCTTGATCGTATAATGTTTGTATGGAGAAATGGATTCTTTATGATGATCAAAACCCATCGGTTCACTGGACAGACAAAGGAACAAAATACTTTCCAAAACCGGAGTTAAATAACAGGATATCTGCTCTGGTAACCCGCCAATGGCGTTATCCATTACAGATTTTTGGATTCTAACCAGAGTATCGCCGCCGAGGTTTACGTCCAGCAGTTAGATGAAGATACACTGTCTATTAACTAAAATGCGACCAGCACTAGGCAATCGACGATATCCTATTCATCTGCACGACAATGCTCGACTATATGCATAGAAAATGATACTACAGATACCCACCGACTTGTGATACAATATTCTCCTGTATTCTCACGCACAAAGAACCTCTTCTTGATCTTGATATACAGAAACGCATTGAAAGATTTCTTAGCCTTCAAATCTTGTGCAGGGTTTTAAATTTCATCTGTCTAGCAGCAGTACGCGAAGAAGCGCTAACTCTAAAATCTTTTCAGCTTTATCCAGCTATCCCCGCTTTTGTCTGGATACTTTTGTACATCATACTAACAAATACAGAAACACACACAAGTACACACACACGCACACACACACATATATATATATATATATATACATACAAATATATATATAGGACATATATATATATAAGGACATATATATATATATATATATATATATATATATATATATATATATATATATATATATATATAAAGGCGTTATATGTATATGTGTGTGCGTGTGTATTTATAAAGACATGATTCATTGAATAATTTAGACAAGTTGAGTCTACTTATTTTCAATAGGATCCCCTCATATTCACGGACAAGATTCTTAGTGTTCTTATTAAAGGAAAAGAGAAAATTACCGTTTTGATAAATATTAATTTATTCCGAGTACTTTCGATATAAACACAACGTCATCATCAGGGTGTTGTTTTATTTTTAAGGTTAATGATTTAAATGGCAAGAATACATCTTCGCAAACAATTTCAATAAGATACACTAACCCCGAACCTGTATATGAATGATATGATCCCTGATTATAAATTCCAGTTTCATAAGGTCTTTTTTAGTTTTTACAAGCTTTCGTCTGTTCCTACAGACATCCTCTGGTATGGAAATAGATTTGTTATTGTTTTTTACTTAACGGTAATAAGAGGACAACGAAAATATATATGTAATCCGAAAAAATGCTATGAGAAATGTGTTATTGTTTTGGACAGTGCGGTCGCAACGTTGAGGTTGAATTTTAGATTTTATGGTTGTGCGTTTTTGTACAAATATGGTAATAAGAGAATTCTTTTTTACTGGTAGGTTTTCCGTCAATGTGGCATGGACTATATTGTTCAATAATTACAGGAATGTCACACTTATTATCCGAAAGTTGCACGTTGGATCAGCTACCCCAATTTCGATTATAGGTGCAGTTTAATTTATAATTACATGAATCATTCATACAAAAAACAAATATAGAGGTTAATGATTTAAATGGCGAGAATACATCTTCGCAAGCAATTTCAATAAGGTACACTAACCCCGAACATGTATATGAATGATATGATCCCTGTTTATAAATTCCAGTTTCATAATTACCGAGAAGTAAAAAACAAGAACAAATGTATTTATATGCCATTTAAATCATTAATTCCTTGTATGAATGATTCATGTAATTATAAATTAAACTGAACCTATAATCGAAATATATATATATATATATAATGTGTACCTGATCAAATCAAACTCATGAATAATTACATCAGTCACACTACTACATGCCTATCCAGACAACTTAAATTATACCTATCCTACCGCAGTTCCATTAGAAATCCTTTAAACACATACTCACAAAACTACCAGACTCCATCCAAAACATACTCGTAGAAAATACAGGCATAATAGCCTCATACATATGTAAAAAAAAATTGAAAGTATGGAAGCCAACACTGTATAATATTAACTACGAACACGGCCACAATGTGATTACTGTGTTCGGAAAATAAAACATCCCTATGACTCTAGATACATACACACAACCCATACATCTAGTTAAAAAATAAAATTGAAATCATCCTTGATAATGGCTAAAAGCATAGCCATAAGCGCCCCTATTTACAGAACATTTGGTTAGTATCTATACATTCTATGTCCAGGAAAAAGAAAACTTTTCGAACACAAGAAAAATTAAATCTAAAGCTTTATCGCGCTGCCTTGTCTTTCGTCTTTAATGAAACAGATATAAAAGAGGATTGCTGCCTATATATATATATATATATATATATATATATATATATATATATATATATATACTAGCAGCATGGCCCGGCGTTGTCCGTGCTTGATTCAAAATCGTACGACTCATACAGCAATCGCTATCACTTCACTTAAAAATATTTTGCCCTTCCTTCCCTTTTAAAGGAGTGCCCTTTGCCGTGCTGATGTTGCTACACGCCTTACTTCTTGCCTAACTCACACTGCGAATTTTTTCTAAGCTCTATACTAAACACTAAATCTGTTACGAAAAAAGAACTAAACAAAATGAACACAAAACGATCAGCTTTAAAAAGGACTCGTAACTGGAAAAACCGAATGAAAAAAGAATGTTAACAACAAATACTTTTTCACACCTAACCCAGTTCTGCGGAATCAGAATCAACGTTGATTTTAAGCAAGCGAATGAGCCAATTAGAGTAAAGTGCCATGCAGCGTTAAATTTTTCCCACTTGTGACGAATGCAGCTATCGATTTTTTTTTTGCATGTTAGCATGCTAGTATTCATTTGGCTCTGTTGGCTCTCACGTTGGCTAATAGAATCTTCCTGCCTATTCGTGGCTCTGGTCAGTAGAAAATGGCCGCAAACAAAATGAAAACTGCCGTAGAAGCATGAAAAAGATCGATTATTTCCACTATCGATGGGAGTTGGCAAATGCAAAGTCGGTCTTCCCACTAACTTGGAGCATGTGCATGCAAATTTTGGTGTAAATCTGTCGAAAATTGCGGCCTTGTATTCGTTACACACCGACACACACACATCCAGCCTTTATTTTTATATATATATATATATATATATATATATATATATATATATATATATATATATATATATATATGGATGTCACGAAAGTATTTCGAACACAAGAAAATTAAATCAAAATGTTAATCGTGGCGTCTTGTCTGTCGTCTATAATGAACAATTTATAAAAGAGGGATACATCGTACATATATATATATATACACTGCGTGCCAAATTATTATCTAGATAACTTTTTTCTAATATTTCAAAAGCCGTTCAATCAATTCACACAAAAGTTTCAAAGAATGTTCGTAATACTGACCTGCGCTATCACTAAAATTTTCGTATTGATCTGCGCAATGTAAACAAACAAATTTTGTGTTAATTGATTGGGCAGTTTTGAAATATTAGAAAAAAGTTATCTCGATAATAATTTTGCACGCTGTGTATATATATATATATATATATATATATATATATATATATATATATACACAACACACACATATATATATGTGTGTGTGTGTGTATACATACATACATATATATATATATGTGAAAATATATAGAAAATAGGAAGTAACTGGTTAGGTAAATAATCCAAAGTCCCTTAGTATTTAGTTATTATTTTTTAAAAAATAGTGCTCGATACAAAAGTAGAAAGATAATATAATTATTTATTTAAAATATGATTCCAACTCATGACATAAGAGGTCTCTATGTTTCAAAACAAGAGCCGAAAACTTCAATATAATTATTTGAATTAAATTGAGTTAAAATAAGCTCTGTTCCATCTTCAAGCGAAATTTTATCAATTTAATTCAAATAATTATATTGAAGTATTCGGCTCTTGTTTTGAAACATGAGACTTATTATGTCGCGATTTGGAATCATATTTTTAAATAAATAATTATATATATATATATATATATATATATATATATATATATATATATGGATGTCACGGAAGTATTTATTGTCTTTGATTAGAAATAAATGTTCATTCAAATAAATTTCATTTTTAAATTTCACTAAAATTTACAGACATATTTTTTTTTATCTTCGAACTGAACACTTCTGGTTCAGGCAACGTAATCATAAATTTTAAGAAACCTATCGTCTGCTCATTAGTCTTCAATGATCACCCTCAGTTCTTCGTCATTAGGCAGGTTTTGTTCCGTGCGTTTTCTCTGTTTATTATCCTATTAAATAAAAAAAAATAGAATTCTAATGGTTACATTGTTTGGTGAACATGTAAGGATTCTAGTTAACGCTTTCCCCAAAGCTACTTTTCCGTTAGAATCTCATCAAGGTAGGTCTTTACATCCCGATAATAACATAGGTTACCTCATCTTGCTAGAAATAAAACTTAGCATTCTCAAATCCTGTTGCATGTTGGGCATGAGATTGTATCGCATAAATGGACGAGTCAAAGTACCGTCAAGGGAGAATCCATTTTGACAATAAGGCGGAATAAGACATAATCTTCCTTCATATTAAGCTAATTCGCAAGCCAGAGCAATTGTGACGCTAATTGCGTCATTTCACGAAATGTAACCATATCACTGCCAGCAATGTTTGTTTTATAGTGTGCAACTTCTATCCGTCATTTCATATATTTCATCTTTTTGAAATCTTAACCAGTCTGACATCATGGTTTCTAATTGGTTAAATCTAATAAAATAAATAAATAAAATATTAAGGCATCTATCAGCTGTTAAATTGAGGTGCAGAATTAATTTCAACTTCATTTACCGCGACGCGAATGAGTCCGAAATTTTATTATTGATAACTCCAAAACGGTAGATTTTATCAAAATTTCTTTGATATTTTCCAATAAAGCAAGTACATTTACAGATAAATGGAACTATTCGGGAAATTTTTATTAGAAAATGAGCGCGGGGATTGAAATGAAAATTACGCTTTTGAGGTTCCGTGTTGAAATTACTTCTGTCACCCGTTAAATTACTAAGGCTATTTGGGAAAACTTATATCTGTTTATATACAGTGTTATTCGGTTCTTTGAGCTCGCGTCTTTCCATAGCTCTAAATTTCTCCTAAATTGTTCAGATTCACATTTCTTTGCAAATAAATGATGACAAACATCAAGCTAACTCAGCAAATGAAAAGGCAGGCTGCAATAATATCCTTAAAAGCAGAACGTCAAGAAGGAGGCATTCTTCCAGAAAGTTGCATTGCCGTTTATGGTCAAAGGTCACAAGGGTCTGGAAGCCGCTAATGTGGATTCTACAGCAGAAACCAAACGTAAAACGCTAACTAGGAATTCTAATACCGTATTCTTCTTCTTTTTTTTATGTGCCGAGTCCCTTCGGAACGTAGGCGATTATGGCTCTCCACATCGTCCTGTCCCTTGTAACTCTTAATACGTTTTGTCTTTTTTGTTATTTCTCCCAAACGCTGTGCTACTATTTATTCTCTCAAGCCCACCAAGTATATTACGCGCTGCTTTTCTCTCTCTCTTTACTTCAATCTGTCCTGTGAGTATTAGATTTTTCAAGCCCTCCTTCCTCATTACGTGCCCCAGAAATTTCAAATGACTCTTCCTGATGTTAGGTATGTTTCCTATTTGTTTCTATTCTCTCCAAAACCTCGACAATGCTCACATATTCCACCCATGGTATCCTCAGTATCTTTCTGTTGAGCCACATTTCTGTTGAGCCATATTTCTGTTGCTTCAAGTCAGGTCTTCATTTTTTCAGGAGTTTGTCCAGCATTCACAAAAATATAGGAGGAGAAATATCACGTAACATTTCAGTACTCTTTTACTTGTTTCTAAAGAAATTTTTCTGTCTCTTAATATTATGTTTAGCATTTGGAATGCAGCTTTGCACCCCCCCCCAATAGGTCTTCGGATCTCAGTGGCGCATTCTCTGTTCTTCCAATATATTTAAATTTCTGTACATGTTTGATTTAATATCTACGATTTGTAATTTACAACCTTTTGGTGATAAGCATGAATTCTTTCTTAGTGTAGTTTATATTTAGTCGTTTCAT
The DNA here is from genome assembly GCA_903632075.3 of Acanthosepion pharaonis. NCBI lineage: Eukaryota > Metazoa > Mollusca > Cephalopoda > Sepiida > Sepiidae > Acanthosepion > Acanthosepion pharaonis. Next base: position 3,575,015 of record CAHIKZ030001868.1, read on the forward strand.
GTCGTTTTGTTTTGTTACTTTCAGTAAAAGCTTTTAAAGTTTCCTTTCCGTGTCTGCTATCGACACTGTGTCATAAGCATGCCACCCAAATGCGTTTGAGAGGTACAGTAAATTATAGTTAGTAACCACAGAAAGGAATACCGAAGGATCCTTTATTAGGAAATATCAAATATTACTATTACAATTAGATTGATCTTTTGATTGACTTGTTTTTTTTATGGCTTATCAACCTCTTGTAGGTTTTCTAAAGCCAGAAAATATTTTGAAATTTTAATGGCTTACTAATTAACCCATAGCTGGAGGAGAAGAGGTGGATTCATACTTTTCCCAAAGTAAGTGAATATAAGAAACCTGACTGAAATTCGAACTCAGCTCTCCAATTTCAAATCCCGAACTGTTATCTATTACACCACCAGTACATCCAAGCTTTGAGCATCTGGTATTCCTAAACATTCGTCCACCTAGGTACTAGCCAGGCACAATATTGCTTAACTTCTGTGATCGTACAATCGCTAAGGAGCTCAAGGTTTTAGTTTATCGGGAGTATTGTGTCTGAGTAGCTTTTATACAAGTCATGTCTAACGCGGGGAGATCAATTCATATGAGACGAATGGAAACCGTCTTATCCTTGCAAAGCGCTTGTTCAACACGTTGAATATAAAGAACCTTGGATGCTTTGGGTTTTTCCTTAGAAAAACCGTGACCAGATCCAAATTGCCAACCGAAAGAATTATATATGATTATGCAGATACCATTAAGGGCCTTCCAACGGTCAAGCACACAATTCCTCCAGCCAATGTGATGGTTCTTAAAGACATGAATAACAAGAGCGATGCCATGATTCCACATTTCTTTCCTCAGAGTATAAGGGTCGAATTGCTGGTTATAAAGTCTTGTTGAAGAGGGCAGTGAGGCCTTGGGTAAATAACTTTAGCAAAGGAAAACCTTACACATATCAACGAGCCATACACCTCTCAGTCAAGACAATCTCCAAAAAATAAGAGTTAGTAGCTTAGACGAGACACAAGGAAGAAAGCAGGGTGGATAGAACTCACTATTTACTCGTAAATAATCTAGCCAGAAAAGTGCCCAAAGTAGATAGTTATTTACTAAGCGTATAGAGCAGCCAGTGAGGTTCGAACTCACTAATCAGTTATAAATGATCAAACGTGACAAGCTTGCTAACAATTACATCCCTTGGAAATAATCTAAAGGAGACCTGTTATGACCGAAAAGATTGAAACATAAATTAAAAAAATCAAAACAGCTCTTAAATTAAATAAACCTATGAATTTTGCTGTGTCACCATTATTTTTAAAAATTAAAATTACAAATATTTTTATTCAATTATATATTAAAAATTATTTAAATCGATTTCTTGCTACCTCACCTCTCTCTGTCTTTTCTACAAATACTTTCACGGTAACTGCTCCGACGAGCGACTTTCGCTACTTCCCAGACAGTCTCCAAAGGTCAAGACGACGTAAGTATGGATAAGCTACATCCTCCCAGATCACCTCACCCCAAACATCTGACGTCTCCTATCTTAGACCTGAATGTGTTCGACTAATACATAAAGAATGCAGGCAGTAGAGAATGAAACAACCACCTATAGTATTTTATATTCTCTGAAGTGCGCCATAACCACCATACTATTCAAACTCGTTGTGATTTGGCCATGTCGACATTTGAGATATTGCACTGAAGACGTCATCGATGGTAATAGCGGATTTATTAAGTAGATGCGTCAAAAATAGTGTCAAGATTATCCATGTCAATATTTTATCAAATGAATTTTATCTCTTATGACTTAAACACACACAAAAAAAAACCTACCATCCGAAACATACAAGCATAATAACCTCATCCACATGGGGGAAAATTATTAAAAATAATGGAAGCTCTAATGATAAAAAAGAAAAAGCCACTACTAAATAACATCAATTATGAACACGGCCAAAATATGCTGACCGTGTTTAGAAAATAAAACGTCACTATAACTCGAGATACATACATAACACAACCCATACATTCAGTTAAAAGTAAAGTGAAGTCATGCTTGCTAATGGCTAAACGTATAGACGAATGCGCTTGGACATACAGAGAATTTGGAGAGTTTTACACACTTTATTTCCAGGAAAAACAGATGTAAATAGATGTAGATAGATAGATTGCTGTACCTCGTAAGTAGTCTTTAATGAAATACACACACACACACACACACATATATATATATATATATATATATATATATATATATATATATGTGTGTGTGTGTGTGTGTGTGCGTGCGTGTGTGTGCGTGTGTGTATAGATAAAGTGTTTCGCTGTATCACATCTCATCAGTGTGACAACTTTGAGTCAGACTCGAAACCAGACTGATTTGGCATCAGCTACCGGCAGAGAGGGAGGCGTAATTTTACGTATTTATTTTTGAATACATCACTGTTTACAAACTGGCGCTTAGCCTCTAAAGTGCTCGATCGAAATTTATTTTTTCGGGGTGGGGGGGTATATATTGTCATCCAATGTTTCGCTGTATCACAGTTCATCAGTGTGACTAGACATCTGAGTGCCTCAAGCCAGGATCGAAACCCGACGGAGATTTTTCATCTAAGCTATCAGCTCCCGGCAGAGAGGAAGGTGAATTTTTACGTATATATTTTTGAATGAACACGCCAGAGACTCAGAGAGCTACACACGTCGGTAAGTCAAAAATTATCCACACATTCGCTGTATCATATCTTAAGGTTTGTCACATTGGATGTTTCTCATACGTTCTTATAATTACAGTGTAAACATGACCGCTCCGCTAGCAGTGTACACAAGGAGGAACAAAGAACAGTGATTGTAATCGGTAGAGAACATTCTATCTCACTGAGGATAACACACTGGTCCCTGATTAACATTCACTCGAGCTTGATGAAGCTTCTTGTCAGTGGTGGTGGTTGACAGGCGTCCATATCCTTCTTCTTGTCCCACGTTTAAAATCCTTGATCCACTTATACAGACTTCTAGGCTGTAGGGCAGTGTCGCCGTATTCTATTAGGAACCGCCAATGAATTTCAGCCCCTGATACGTATTCAGACCAGAGAAATCTGTCTACTGCACTTTGTTCCTTGATGGTGAACACTGCAAGAACAAAAAAAAAAAACTGGTGAGATCATGCGTTCAAACTTTGATCACGTGGCTACAATCGTAATAGAAGCACGCATGAGAGCAGAAGGCAGTGTGACAAACTTAAAGATACGTTATGGCCGAAAATGCGTATAAATTTGACTTGTTCGTGTGTTATATATATATATATATATATATATATATATATATATATATATATATATATATATATAAACTTTATTTGAAAATTATAACATAAATATATTTACAAAAACTCTACAAAATTTTTTTTTTGTTTCTTGAAAATTCTGGTGTCGTATGAAGTGATGGTGTTAAATTTATAAAATATATATATATATATATATATATATATATATATATATATATATATATATATGTGTGTGTGTGTGTGTGTGTGTGTGTGTGTGTGAGTGTGTTCTACATTCAACACCATCACTTCATAAGACACCAGAGATATTGAAGCAAATGTCTATTTTGTAATGATTTTATAATACGACTGCAATTTTTCGATGTAATATTCCAAAAATAAAGTATATATATATATATATAAATTTCACCTTCATCCCCCGTAGAATCTCCGACTGACATCAATTCAGTCAGGTTTCGGTCTAGCTAGAGGCAACCGGATGTCTAGCCACACTGAAAAAGCTGTGAAACAGCAGAAACAGTCTGTCTATGGATGACTTATATATATATATATATATATATATATATATATATATATATATATATATATATATATATAAGTATATGGTTTATTTCAGCAGCAATAATTCTCTCAAATATAATTTGTTAAAAAATATGAATATGTTCCATTTTTGATTTTTTTTTTTCATTTAATTTTTAAAATACCCGAATAAAGTCTTTTGTGTTATCGGTAATTTTTGTCATTATTTATATCTGTTATTTTGACATTATTTTCATACGCAGTATTTACGAATGTTGCTACATTTGTTTTCAAGGATTGTTCTGTTTGTATTTATGCACCGGTTTTTTTTTTGGTTTCTTTTTGTTTTTTGTTGTTTTTTTTTCTTATTCCGGCGTACTCACGTTTGATGGAAGCAATTTCAAGTCAATCAAGTTGACGGTCAAAGTGAAATTTTCATGTGTCTTAATACATACATACATACATCATATATATATATATATATATATATATATATATATTTATATATACTGCTTGTTGCGTTATTTTTTCGAATGTTTTCTCCTTATCAAGCTTTGACATCTCAAGGCCGTGATAGACGGATAACCTTATCAAAACATATTAACCTGTCGAAAACAGAAGGCAATTTAAAAAAAAAAAAAACTATCGTTGAAACTATTACAGAAATATAGAGATAATAAAATAAAGGCCTGAACATCAAAACAAAAAAATACATAAACGATTTTGCTTCTTTGTTATTTCTTGGGTCACTGATATTCTATATCGTTTGTTTTCGAAATAGCTATGACATTGAATTAGAAATCTGTTAAAAGAAAACGCCGATAAGCGTTTGATATTTGCAATGCTTAGCTCATTCACATTTCCATGCTTGGCGTCACCGTTAAGACTCTATCACTTCAGGTGAATAGCCATGTTAAGCTGACTTTTCACATTTACGGCAATGATTTTTTTCTCGGAAGTGAACGGTCGCCGTTAATATTATTGTCAATCATTCTAACGTTTACGAAACTCAGCCCTAGAATTTTCATTCATTTATCATATTCAGCTAGCGCATTTTGCGCCACTCTGGTCACCCTTCTCTTCCATCTCAAAATTATGATTCATGATGACATTGAAAGCGGAATAATGCAATGGTATACCGGTTCATTTTACATCGACGATGTTACTCTGTCCCTCTTCTCAGGGGAGAATTTTTTGTTTTTAGTTACCTTCATCTTTACCTAAAGTGACAAGACCTGCAAGGCTAGATGGTTTGACTTCAGAGCTTCCTTTCCCTAGACTGTTTGCCAACCATACGCGTCAAAAAGTGTGTCAAGTTTATCCATGGCAATATTTTCACAAATAAAGCTGTTCTTTCATGACTAATTCGTCCTTCATTGAATTCATAGTCTCTCTTGCTATTTTATCCTGAGGGAAGAAGAGATGAAGTCATAACTTTACCAAGTCTCTTAAGTGAATGGTATGAACTCGACTAGGATTTAAACGCGGCTCCCCGATTCCTCAATCCGAGCCTCCACTCTGCCTCTAACTCCAGGATTTTACAAAAGGTAAATCTCTTTATATGCGTGTAGATACAATCAAAAAGCAGGTTGAAATATAAAGAACCTTGGATGCTTTGGGTTTTTCCTTAGAAAAACCGTGACCAGATCCAAAGTGTCAACCGAAAGAATTATATATGATTATGCAGATACCATTAACGGCCTTCCAACGGTCATTCACACAATTCCTCCAGCCAATGTGATGGTTCTTAAAGACATGAGTAACGAGATGCCATGCTTCCACAGTTCTTTCCTCAGAGTATAAGGGTCGAATTGCTGGTTATAAAGTCTTGTTGAAGAGGGCAGTGAGGCCTTGGATAAAGAACTTTAGCAAAGGAAAACCTTACACATATCAACGAGCCATACACCTCTCAGTCAAGACAGTCTCCAAAAAATAAGAGTTAGTAGCTTAGACGAGACACAAGGAAGAAAGTAGGGAGGATAGAACTCACTATTTACTCGTAAAATAATCTAGCTAGAAAAGTGCCCAAAGTAGATAGTTATTTACTAAGCGTATAAAGCAGCCAGTGAGGATCGAACTCACTAATCAGTTATAAATGATCAAACGTGACAAGCTTGCTAACAATTACATCACTTGGAAATAATCGAAAGGAAGACGTGTTATGACCGAAAATATAGAAACAAAAATTAAACAAATTTAAACAACTTTTAAATTAAATAAAACGATGAATTTTGCTGTGATTATGTCAACATTATTCTTTAAATATTAAAATTACAAATATTTTTATTCAATTATATATTAAAAATTATTTGAACCAATTTGTTGCCACCTCACCTCTCTCTGTCTTTTCTACAAATACTTTCATGGTAACTGCTCCGACGAGATACTTTCGCTACTTCCCAGACTGTAGGAATTTAAACAGGCAACTAAGTTGGCATCTCGGTCCCACACTTTCACTGTCGAAACTGTTAAATATACCACTTCAATATACTACTTCAATAGCTTCATGTCTTGTACCTCCCGTCTGTGAAATCCCCCTCCTATTACTTATTTCCCTGACAGATATAATCTACAACTATTCAAATGTAATGCCAATCGACATTTCTAGATGCCTTGATCTATTCCCTGTCCTTCTCCTCATCATTTCCTCTATCACGCCTCTTTATTCTCGCTCCAACTCTCTGTAACCCTTTGCGTGCTAGTGGCATCCTGCGTTGCTTGGGGTGAAATACTTTAAAAAAATAACATACCAGGCAATTATTTGGTACCAATGGATTTTTTTTTCTAACGCAACCTTGAAAATGATATTCAGTAAAGTAAGCTTTCGCCATCAAAGCGTTTTGCAGCCACCGAAAAGATTAATAATCGTGTGATGTAAGTTTATCTGAATATGGCTGGTCCAGTAGAAAAAAATAAACAAGTTAAAAATAGTTGTTTTTTTTGTTTTTTTTTACTGTAATAGAATGTTTTTTTTTTTTGTCTTGGATACTTACAGCATTTAGTATTGTTGAATTTATCGTTAACATTATTTACATTATTCGGACTATTGTCCTCATCTTTGTCGCCATATTTACTACAACGTTTCGGCTGTTGTACGCTCAGGCCTTCTTCAGGTGGTTGGAATGCCGAACTGAACCCTTTATTTCGCTCACTGGGGCAGACATTTCTAGTTCCACGTGCCATCTTTAATAGATGTCAGTTATCAGTTATCTTCTGTTAATTCCTCTCTGAAAGTTCTCCACTGCCTTAATCTTCAGTATCTGTCTATATTTCTGAGAGGAGGTATTATGTACATTATTTACATTATTCGCACTATTGTCCTCATCTTTGTCGTCATATTTATTACAATGTTTCGGGTGTTATACGCTCCGGCCTTCTTCAGGTGGTGGGAATGTCGAACTGAACCCTTTATTTCGCTCACTGGGGTAGACTGTTCTAGTTCCACGTACCATGTTTGATGGATGTCAGTTATCAGTTGTTTCATGCTACTTTCCCTCTGAAAATTCTCCACTGCCTTAACCGGGTATTGAACTCAAATTCTTTGGCTCCTGTCACTGGAGTTAACTAACGTCTTTATCCACTGTGCCATGTATTATCGTGAACATTTTTGTCGAGATTCACAAATTCTACGTTTCGTTCGATTTCGCAAAGCCATCGATGAAACTTCCAGAAAATATTTGCAAAAATAACAATCATTTTTATTAAATAAGTATTTGTTGTTTTAATCATCAAATTGCTTTTAAATTAGTATCTTGTATGTTAAGTAATAATGTTAAAGAAAAAGCATTATACTAAGTTACGCACCTTAGTAAAACCAACTGTACTTTGTACACCTTTAACTGTTTTCATTTCCCCAAAATTTTGGTTTCGATCGGCTAGTTTAGAGAGTGTGACGGACTAACAGAAGTCACAGAATTTTATATATAGATTCTGCCTAGCATGCTCATGAAGGAGAACAACATTTCTACTATATATAAGCGCAGGGTGATTTTTTATGCCTCTAAGCTACGTTGAAGCTTCTGCAAGTTTAAGCGGGTACTTAGCGTCTTATTGCGCTCTGAGAACTCTTAAAGAATCATATCGGGATGATCCCACCCCACGAACAACGACATATTTATTCCGGCGTCAGTTGCGATTGTAAGCGGTCTCAAAATCTTGTTTCCTGTTTAGGATTTGGTTTCCGGTTCCTTCTAGAGTTTACCAACTCTATACTTCTAACGTCCCCGCCTTTACTTTGATATTATATATACTAATCATTTATTATTTTTATTTTATTATTCTCCTGATTAAGAGTAGATAGGTTCGCCTACCGTTCGGTTAACTCGCGCCAACGTTCTGTTGAACAGGAGTACAGGTTTATCCCTTCGTTTCTGTTTAGGACTGGATTTCGGCTTGTTTTAAAGTCTACTACAGCTCTGTATTTATAATATATCCGAGTGTGATCTGTAATTTTAATCACTAATTAATTTTCTTCTCTCCCAATAGGAGCAGATAATTTCGCCTATTGTCCGGTTCACACTCCTCCAAGGTTTTGAACAAGAGAAGTGTTTTCCTTTTTTAGGATTGAGTTTCCTGTTCCTTCTAAAGTTTATTTTTTTAATATATTCTTTCGCGCCATGTAGCCAACTGCGTCTTAGTTGCATTATGAATTTGCTTGGGTGATTTAATTAAAAAAAAAAAACAAAGAAAAAAATAACCAATTTCTATATTCGTTTAGCATTACGCACGATACTCTCACTTTGAATCTTTTGGAAAATGGTAATTAATTATGACTCAATTTAATATGTGAAGAAAGACAAAAAAGAAAAGCTTTTGACAATTTTTAACTTTTGTGTCCGAAAAGAAAACCCAGGGTGTGAAAAGGACGTTATTTTCCTGCTGTCATGGCAGCTACATTCAAATATAAAGACTACCTCTTCAGCAATGTTTATTTACAAGATTATAAAAATGTCTGAACCAGATAAATGACGACATTTATTATTTACTATTTTATAAGTATTTACTAATTATCGTTTTTATAAAGAAATGCATTTGCAAAAGAATGCCACATTTATTAAAAGAAAAAGATAACCAAACATTTTGAGAGTGCCACCATTGAAATCTATCAAAATGTTAAACTGCGGAAAGGCTTTTTAGATATCGCCTGCCCTAAAAGAAATAATTCATTTCTCAAGACAACATATATTCTTTTGCAAATTAATTGAAACAACCGCATTATTTTCCTTTCTTTGACCATAAAATCAGTTTTAGTCTCACTGGAGTGACAGGGTGTAATCAGTTTCTGCTTTTTCCTCAGATTATGACATTTGCAGTGGTGTGCAGAAATATGAATCTATTTTCGGGGTGTAAAATTTAATTTATTTGACCTTGAAAAATATGGCGTCATCTGTAATAGCATCAGATTGTTCTCACGCCCTAAAACTATTGTATCGACTGTCGATTAATTGTTCTACGGCCAATGTCTACGATGGACGTTACACCAAGGAAGCGTACGAAACTTGCAACGCAACAGGAACTCAATGGCATTCTTTACCAGTGAGTAAATCAAAGTACTATAGACTATCCTGGAAACTATACTGAATTAAATCCAATCGAGAATCTGTGGTCAATCTGCAAGGAACGACTTCATAGAATGGACATACGAAGTACTGACATGTGCACTGGGTCATGTTTCATTGGAAAAATATTAAATAAAAGTAAATAATAACGGAATTATTCGTTTTATTTCAATTAATTGGTACAAGGTTGTAGATAGATAGATAGATAGATAAAAAAGTGGGTGCAATAGATAGATAGATAATGAAAAACTGAGATAGATAGATAGATAGATAGATAGATAGATAGATAGATATGTGCGGAAATAGATAGCAAGATAGATACGCGCGGCATTAGATAGATAGATAGATAGATAGATAGATAGATAGATAAAAAAAGTGGCTGACTGCAATAGATAGTAAAAAACTGAGATAGATAGATAGATAGATAGATAGATAGATAGATAGATAGATAGAGAAAAAAGCGGCTGGCTGCAATAGATAGATAGATAGATAGATAGATAGATAGATAGATAGATAGATAGATAGATAGATAGATAGATGAGCATATAGTAATATTTACGGGTTCAACGTGTTACGTGATTGACATTGGAAAATCAAACAACACAAAGGTAAAAATACCAGAA
>CAHIKZ030001868.1:3590000-3642500 GCA_903632075.3 Acanthosepion pharaonis
GTTCGAAATTCTAATTACCTGAATAAGGCCGGAACGTAAAACGGCGGAAACGCTGTGATAACAATCCGGATAATGTAAATACTGTATATTCAAATCGTGTATCAACATAAGATAATTGTCCATCCCCAAACAAAATGTTTAATATCTAAAAAAAAAAATATACTAAACTAATTGAGTTTCTTTTTCCAGGCTTTTAGATAAATGTTTAACCATATGCTACCATTTGTTTTAAGAATCACTGCAAACCCGCGTTCAGCTAAAAAGAGAACAGATTAAAATCATTTCGTGTCAGCACCACTATGTCTTTCCAGTTGAGCAATGGTGAGAGGAAAAAGATCATTCACGCCTTCATTTATGGTACCAACGTTCATGCTCTAGCTTCTGTCTTCACAGTCTATTCAAGAACCATCCAGAGAACGGTGAATAACTTTAAAAAGAAGAAACAATAGAGAGGATCACAGGATCAGAAGATTACAACAGGAAGAGGGATGATCATTTTAACTTAGACTTAAATGTATCGATTAGAAAAGATCCAACACAATCCGTGAGATTTTGGCAAAGTGAGAGAAGAGTTTCAGCTATGACAGTCCAAAGAGCATATATATATATATATATATATATATATATATATATATATATATATATAAGAGCATATATATATATATATATATATATATATGAAGAAAAATAGTCTTAAGAAGTGCTATATTTATTGGATAAATTGATCAATATCAGAGATAGAGCATGTGTAAATATAAAAGTGAACATAGAAGTCAACACTTAGAGGCGACAGTCTGTTTTTATGCTGTTTTATGCTAGATGCAATCGTCAGGCCACTCGGCTTTGGACAATTTTCCTGTTACACACGGTACATATCGGAAGTTTTTTTTTTTTTCGAATTTACAACACATTCATTATGTCTTGCAATATATTTGGGTTTGTAAGAATATTTTTTATTTGATTTTTGCCGCCATGTCAGTGATGTTTCCAAATATATACTGATATTTACCCAATGGTATTTGCGCGTAACAGATTCTAATGAATTCAAATTTGGTTTTCTGATTTCTCATTGCGAGACGTGAAGAAATACCAAGAGAGGTGATAAAGTATGAAAACAAACACTTGAGGAAAGACGGCTGGGACAACGGCAGACACGCTATGGGTATGACATCGTAGAAAAGCAGTCTGGTCTGAATTGCAAGATAAATATTCAGACAATATTTCAGTGATAATAATAATGTTAATATTAGCCGTTTCCCTATAAGTAAACACTTGGTATTTTGGGCCGAACATCCAGTACTGCTTTTGGTTGAAATTTTGAATTTTTTTCTTTTAAAAAAACAATTTTTCAAGAAAACATGCTTTCCAAGTCCAGTAGCTGTTAACGATCTTTCCATATTTTCCTCAGTGCTGCTTGAATGGGTGGAAAGCATTAAAAATATTGTTGCTTTCTTAAACTTGAAAATTATTTACACCAAGTTAGGTAACATTAATGTAAATAAAATAAGAAAAATTGACTTATAATTGAGGTCGACATAATTATTCATGTAATAAATGGACAAAGTGGAGAGCAGTGAGTGATCATTATTTATATATATATATATATTATATTATATATATATATATATATATATATATATATATATATATATATACATCATCATCTTGCGGCCTCAGCCGAGATTGAACTCACCAATACTTTGATTGGTGTAGTTCATAAACTTATAGTAGCAGAATTCTTGATGCTTCGCTAGGGCTATCAAGGGTGGTTTTATCGTGACACCAACACTAAATGGATAGCCAACCAAGCCTCAGAGAGACTCCATTCATCCTCCTCAAAGAGCAGGTTTGAATTCAGAGTTTTTCCTTCTCCTAGACCAGTTGCCATCCATCCAAGGCTATAGAACCCAGTCTGTCCTGCTGGAGGGAGAAGAAAGAGGACTCACACCTTTCCCAAGGGTGTTATCACGTAAGTGAATGTAATGGATTCGACTGGAATTCGAACTCGGCTCTCCGATTCCTCAATATATATATATATATATATATATATATATATATATATATATACACTTACTTTGGGGAAATTGTTTTTTTATATATAAAAATTTGATAATTATATATAGCAACCTTTCTTGCAATCTATACATCAGAGCCGAGTAAAAAGCAAGTCAGGCAAAAAAATGAACAAAGTAGTCATTTAGAAAAAAAAAAAAATAGAAAAAATCACATCAGATTCAGAGAGTGACTGAACTATATATCATCCGATGTGAACCAAAAAATCTAAACTGTCAGAAATCATTTAGAATTAATTTCCTGATATAAATATTTTTTACTATGTTGATATCCACACACACACTTACAGAACAGAATATATATATATATATATATATATATATATATATATATATATATATATATATAGTTTTTGTGTGCATGTGTGTATGGTAGTACATGAATCGATACATAAGTCTACGTATATTTGTAATTATATATCAATATTCCCTATATATATATATATATATATATATATATATATGAGACTAACGAATATATGTGTGAACCTAAGCTTACATCTATTTATGTCTATGTCGATTTATATATGTACTCAACTATATATATGTGTGTGTGTCCGTTTAACTCTCTCTATATATGAACATGTTTATTCGTATATATTAATCTCTATATGTATGTATGTATGTATATATATATATATATGTGTGTGTGTGTGTGTGTGTGTGTGTGTATTGCAAATTTACAATTCGGGAGTTTGACTAACAGAAAGTGTGTAAACATATATATATATATATATATATATATATATATATATATATATGCGCGTGTGTGTGTACGTGTGTGTGTATGTGTTTACACGCACACACACACACATATATTATATTTATGTTAGTCACACTCCTTGAATTTTTACCCACACATGCACACATATATATATATATACATATATATATATATATATATATATATATATATATATATATGACTATTATATATATATATATATATATATGTACACGCACACTTTTATCTTTGTCTTTGAATCTATATAGATACACAATAATAAAGATAGCAATATATACATATATATATATATATATATATGTATATATATATGTGTGTGTGTGTGTGTATGTGTGTGTGTCTGTTTGTGTGCTTTTGCATGTATAGAAAAGAAACTGTTAAGAAGACATAGAGAAATATGTACATATATATTGCATACATATAAACTATTTGAGGTAAATATATATACGCACCACAGAATGACTACATAAATGAGAAAGTGCGACATATATGAAGATACACACATATACTAATGCGTTTAAAGTCTTTTTTCAAATCTCATTCGTCATCCACACTCTCTGAAGCCAAGGATGTCAGATCTAATAACGGTTTTTCCTTGGGGGGAACGTAAGTTCAACCCCTGCCGTAAAGCGCATATTTTTTCTCTAATAAAATTTCTCAAATATTCAGGCCGGTAGACGAAAATAAATACATGTACTTTTTATTTAATAAATGGAGGGTCAACTCGAATACAAATATGTACTAAAAATAACGTATATACTGATAAATTACTTAATTTTAAATATATCTATGTGTTTGTGTGTGTGTATGTGTGTGTGCGTGTGCAGACATTTATACATATGTATATAAAAAACCTGCATATATATATATATATATATATATATATATATGTGTAAAGAAATAAAATAAATAAATCTCCATAGACACGTAAACCAGACTAGGCTAAAACATCTTCCGTTTCAAATTTAGACACCCCCATATTTCCCTGACTTGACATCTATGAAAGTAACTCTATACTGATACTTATTATTTTCACCCAACACCCGCCTACCCAATTTAAACAATTCGCCCTAGCTGTTACCATGGAAATTTTGATTTCAATTATTAAAACACGTAAATTTCAGAAATACGTTATTCCAAAAATAATTTCGCTTGAAAATGCAACAGAGCTTACTTTAACTCAATTTAATTCAAATAATTATATTGAAGATTTCGGCTCTAGTTTTGAAACATGAGACCTCTTATGTTGCGAGTTGGAATCATATTTTTAAATAAATAATTATATTTATGCTCCACTTTTGTATCGAGCACTATTTTTTAAAAATAATAACTAAAATACTAAGGAACTTTGGATTATTTACCTAACCAGTTCTTTCCTAATTTCTATATATTTTCACACACACACACACACATATATATATATATATATATATATATATATATATATATATATATATATATATATATATATATACAGTGAATGAAAATTGAAGTCAACTGTCAGAGGCGACAGACTTTTTTCATGCTAAACGCAACCATGTGGCCTGATGGTTGCGTTTAGCGTAAAACCTTCTGTCGCCTCTGAGTGTTGGATTTAATGTCCGCTTTTATATTTACACACGTTTTATGTATTAAGCACTTTATCCCATAAATATAGCATACCTTAAAACTACACTGCGTTTCAAATTATTAACGTGTCTATATTTTTTTTAATTTTGTCCAAAACCTATCAGTGGGAATTTAACTAAATTTTCATAGTATAATGGAAATAGGTCTATGCGCTGACTTTATAAAAATTGTAATGTTCTGCGCAACAGGAAACAAATGGTGGCCATTTGCAATATTAACACGATATAGAAGTGTTCCAGACTTTAAACGAGTGTTATTATAATCGTGCAATTATGAGTCGCAAATGTGACTTGATCCGTTCTGAGAAAGATATTATAACATCTGAACTTTCCAAAGTCAAACCTACATTAGAAATATCCAAAAATAATTGGAAGATATTCCCAAACTGTGAAAAGATTTGTTGCAGCTCCTACGAATGTACTTAAGACGGCCGATAAAGGCCACTCAATGCTTGTTTCCAGGCGTTCTTTTTCACGAATGAAGCATGGAGCTTTAAATAACCCAGTCCTGACCAGTGGAGCACTTTTCAGGAGTACTGGAGACGCAACAGTGTCCAGAAGTAGTACCTATCGTCTTCTGAAAAAAGTCGAGACATCAGTGATACCAGTGACAATACCTCGATTGACAAAAGTACACATACAAATGCTTTTGAAATGAGCAAAGCAGAACATGAAGATCGATTTCCCGAAAGTTTTGTTCATAGATTATAGTCGTGCAACACTTGATGGCCCTGATGTTTGAAGCAAAGTTTCCGTCGTAAATGAACGAGATCGTCATCAACGGTTGACGCGCCAACAAGTAGGATGCGGTATTGTGAGTTGTGCTGGTATTATTGAAGGTATAATGGTTGGTTCGTGGAAAATGCCTGACAGTAGGTAAATAATTGCGGATGCTTATGTAACCTTCTTCAAAGAGCATGTTGAATCTTGGCTAAAAAAGCAAAGAATCACCTTCAGGAAAACCATCGTATTTATGCCAGAGTACCTGCAGAAATTAGGCTTTCGTGGCCGTTGGAAGATGAACTGGCCGGTCAATTCTCCAGATTTAAACCCAACTGAAAACTTGTAGAGCATTCTGAAGTGACGTATTTATGAGATTGGACGCCAATTTAGAAGCAAAGGTGACATATGGCAGGAAAAATTCATCCAGCAAAATTTAGATTTTAAGTAATAAACATGTCAGATTAAAAGCTAAAATCCATTAATTTATCATATATATATATATATATATATATATATATATATATATATATATATATATATTAAATTAATAGTGAATTAATACAAGTAAAAGTTTTGTCATTTAACCAATTGATATTAACTTCAGCACCTGACTCAATTTCGGAGACAGATCCTACGTTAATCGTTAATCACTCTATCAACACGTCAGTGTATATATATATATATATATATATATATATATATGCACCTCAGTTCAAAGGTCTGAGGGCACCCGTGTTAATATTTCAAATAGGACCAAAAACTATTTGTTTTATACTTTCAGTTAGAGAAAATTATTATACATAGTTAAAAAAAAGTCAGGGATGAATTTTATTAGAAATTTTATTATGACAGGAAGAAAAAAATGAATTTTGTCATTAAATTTTGCTCCCGTCAAAATATCCTTCTTCAGACTTGATTACTGCAGCACAAATTTGTAACATTCGTTGCAAAAGGTTCTCAAAGTATAACAATTGATTCCATTCTTTTTTCAATGTGCTCTTTTCATTTTTTTTAATCTGTTGGCAAGTTCTTCCCATGCTAATTCTGGGTGGCTGCAAACTTTTTAACCACAGTTTACACACACACACACACACATAAATATATATATATATATATATATATATATATATATATATATATATATATATATATATATATATATAAAATAATGGACAGTCCGAAAAATTTATTTATTAAAGACATTTTATGTTTAACGTTCTTTTAAAGATACAAGTATTTAAGTAAATGCTCTGTTTATAATAAACAGTATTAAATAACATTTACCGGCCTGAATGTCCGAGAAATTGTCATAGAAAATATTCGTCCTTTGACAGGATTCGAACCTGCATCCTATACGGAACCGTCATTTACGCTGACGTGCCTTACCGTCTCGTAGGCAAGGTCGAATTTACTGCTTATAAACTTTGATAAACTTTTGGCAGTTTTTAATTTTAATATCAAATTTTATCATATAATTTAATAATTATTGGTTAGAATAAATTCTTTTAATATTACCCGTATTTTAAAGATCTTAATAGCTATTATAGCATGATTTTGTTATCAAGCTTTTTGAATCTTCCTATACTTGGATTTTGATTTGGTCATTCTAGCTTTTGTAACAATGTTTTCCCTAGCGAAGGATCGTTAATTAATTTGAAACTTTTAAAATCATTTATTTTATATTCAACATCATCACTTGATAAGACACCGAGGTGTTGAAAAAAATAGCTATTTTTGTAGTGATTTTATAACATATTTATGTTTTTTTTTTATAAAATTTTATATATATATATATATATATATATATATATATATATACATATATATATATATATATATATATATATATATGCTTATATTTATTCATTTTTTTTAATGATACTTTCAATATTCTATACATATCCTATTCTATACAATATATACAAATATATTTAATTCAATATCTCTTGCTGTTTTTACTTTGAAATTCATGATTTCGAATTTCCTTGTTTTCTTTTTCTTCATAATACTTTCACCTCTATTTTTAATTCTCAGGCCGACATTCACGCAGGCAATACTTTCCCTCCACCAAACACACACATACTGGTCGTTTTACTTGTAGACCATCTCATTTTTTTTCGCGCCTATGTATTTTTGCCGCGTTAAAAATCAATCCATCACAACCAATAGGGATAGAAAAAAAAAAAAACAAGAAGCGCTCTGACATTCGAATCATGTGACCGTCTATCATTTCGCTTTATTAGATTTGCCTTTTAGATTTCGTTTTAGATTTGTTCTTTATCATTTTATTTTGTTGTGGTTCTTGGTATGGCTTTTTTTGTTTTTCTTAATTTTAGGGTCTTGACTAGCATATATTTTATCCTTCGATAATTAGAATTATTTATTTAATATTTCTTTAGTGATGTTGGAATCGATAAGATAACCGGATAATACATCTGCATTCGCTTTCTATCGTTGTTTTTTTTTTCTTTCTTTCCTTTTCTTTTTTTCTTAGTATCTTTCTTGCTCTTTTTATTATTTCTTTCTTGACCTAGTTCTTTCTTTCGTTGTTAAATTTGTTTTTTTTCTATCTTTCCGTTTTATTTCGTAGTTTATATGTTCCTCTTTCTTTCTTTCTTTCTTTCTTTCTTTCTTTCTTTCTTTCTTTCTGTCTTTCTTTCCGCCTGTCATTCATTGTTTAAATTTTCTTTTTTATTTCTTTCCGTTTTTCTTTCGTTGTTTATATTTTCCTTTTTATTTTTTACTTTCTTTCTTTCTTTTTTTCTTTCTTTCTTTCGTTGTTAATTTTGCTTTTTCTTTCTTTCCTTTTTATTTCGTAGTTAATATGTTTTTTTTTGTTTTGTTTTTGCGTCAATCATTCATTGTTTAAATTTTCCTTTTTCTTTCTTTCCGTCTTTCTTTCGTTGTTTATATTTTCCTTTTTCTTTCATTCTTTCTTTCCCTCTTTCATTCATTTTTTATATTTTGTTTTTTTTTTCTTTCCGTTTTTCTTCGTTGTTTATATTTTGCATTTTCTTTCTTCCTCTCTCTTTCGTTGTTTATATTTTCCTTTTTCTTTCTTTCTTTCTTTTTGTCTTTCATTCATTGTTTACATTTTTCGTTTTCTTTCTTTCTTCCTCTCTCTTTCATTGTTTACATTTTCCTTTATCTTACTTCCTTTCTTTACTTCCTTCTTTCTTTCGTTGTATACATTTTATTTTTATTTCTATCTTTCTTTCCGTCTTTTATTCGTTGTCTATATTTTGTATTTTCTTTCTTTCTTCCTCTCTTTCGTTGTTTACATTTTCCTTTATCTTACTTTCTTTCTTTACTTCCGTCTTTCTTTCGTTGTATATATTTTTCTTTTTCTTTGTTTCTTTCTTTTCGTCTATCTTTCGTTGTTTATATTTTCCATTTTCTTTCTTTCTTACGGTCTTTACATTTATCTTTTTCTTTTCTTATTTACTTTTTTCTTTCTTTCATTCGTTGTTTATATTTTTATATTTTTCTTTCTTTCTTTCAGTATTTCTTTCGTTGTTTATGTTTTGTATTATCTTTCTTTCGGTTTTCATATTTTTCTTTTTCTTTCTTTTGTTCTTTCTTCCTTTCTTTCTTTTTTCCTTTCTTTCATTTTTCATTGTTTATATTTTGCTTTTTTGCTTTTTTTCGGTGTTTACATCTTTCATTTACTTTCTTTCTTTTACTCTCTTTCTTTCTTTCTTTCTTTTTTTTTGCTGTTTGTATTTTGCTTTTTCTTTCTTTCGTTGTTTATATTTTTCCTTTCTTTTTTCATTCATTGTTTATTTTTTGCTTTATCTTTTTTTCTTATTTTTCTTTCGATTTTTGTATTTTGCATTAGCCTTTCTCTCTTTTATTGTTTATATTTTGACTCATCCTCCTTTCTTACTTTCTTTCTTGTTTCCTTTCTTTCTTTCTTTCTTTCTTGTTTCCTTTCTTTCTTTCTTTCTTTCTTTTTTCTTGTTTCCTTTCTTTCTTTCTTTCTTTCTTTCTTGTTTCCTTTCTTTCTTTCTTTCTTTCTTTTTTCTTGTTTCCTTTCTTTCTTTCTTTTTTTCTTGTTTCCTTTCTTTCTTTTTTCTTGTTTCCTTTCTTTCTTTCTTTTTTTCTTTCTTGTTTCTTTTCTTTCTTTCTTTTTTTCTTGTTTCCTTTCTTTCTTTCTTTCTTTCTTTCTTTGGCTTACGGCCGCATCACATTGAAACAGCGGTTCCCGTTTGATAACCGAAGTTAAGCAATGGGAATACCAATGAATCCGAATTGTTAATCACAAAGCCAAGTTCTAATTCCAGTTGGCTTGTTTATTTTCCATTGAGAAAGGTACGAATCAAGATTTTTCTCCCCACCTATGGTTAAAAAGTAAAGCTCATTGTATAACTGAACCATTATTATCTCCAAAAATAAAATAAAAATTGAGCTACAAAACATTTCGATTTCGGCATTAAATTACCCACAATGGTTGATATGCATCAAAACAATCAGTTAATCTTTCATTATTTATATTTTACCATTATATACTACGACACTAATGGTGCTCTTTTTACTATTAGTCTTCAAAATATACAATGCCTAAGAACCATTCAAGGTAGAGTATCAGTGAATGATTTTGTTTTATGGACGTAACATGAGAAAGTACGGTTTGCAGACAATTAGATTATATAAGAAAGATTACAGTTGACTTTGATTTGAAGAGATTAAATCTTTCACAGAGTCAACAACTCCGAAACCGGAAAATAGCTCGTGCTAAAACTTTACTGTCACCTCCGCTGTCGGCTTTTTACATTTCAATATTTTTTGGCCACTTGGAATAACTATCAACTACTATAAGGTAGTAAAAATCATCAAGTGGGCTAGTAAAATAAATGGGCATCCGCGACCACGGACGGTTGGTTTTAGGCAAGGGATTTAATTTTATCGAGGGTGCTTTAGCAGCCAAAACGCACCTTTTGCACGATCTTACAGTTTTTTCAATATTCTTGTCCATGTTGGTCCAGTAGACGTAATTCCTCATCAGGCTCTTGATTCTTGAGGTTCTCGGATGGCCAACATGGAATTCCTTTAATGTTTAAAGTTTTGTTTTTTTTTTTTTTTAGAAAGAAGCAATCTGAATGTAACATTATTTTTACGTACATCGTAGGGGATCATGGCTCTCCACTTCTCCATATCCATTGTGGCTCCCAATAAGTTTCGTCTTTCTGCCACCTCCCCCAGACCAGGCTCCGTCATCTATTTGCTTAAGCCCGCCAGGTATGTCATGCGTTGCTTTCCCTTGTCTCTCTTTGCTTCTATTCGACTTGTGAGTATCATTTTCTCCAGGCCCTTCTTTCTCACTGTGTCCCAGAAATTTCAGCTACCTCCTGATATTAAGTATAAGACTCCTTCTTGTTGGCATCCTCCCAGCAATTCACACACTCGGTCTATAATATCTTCAGCATCCTTCTGTAGAGCCACATATCCGTCGCCTAAAGTCTCTTCTTCATCTTTGAGGAGGCCGTCTATGTTTTTCCTTATTAATGCCATATAAAAAGAATGAGGGTGATTCCTCCTAGCATATGTCAGAATTCTGCAACTAATGAATGTAACTCGTCCAAATATCTGTCATTTAAATCTAAGATAGAATAGCGATAGTCTTGCGCAATTTCGTCTATTGAAAAAGAGACTGAAAAGTAGAAAATAATTCATCACTCAGTTCAGACAGTCAAAGCTGGGGTGTGGTTAGATAAGCATCAATACGAATATGGCAGCGATAATCCATTCTGGAATGCATCTGACACTTTTCCAGTAGAAGTAAATTTTCATCAGTTTTTTAATTTTTTCATGTCTCTTTCGAGCACCTTTTATTTTAGCGTATTTATTTTGAAATGTGTGTTGATGGTCTTAACACAGGTGCTAAGAAAGAGATAATATTTCCAGTTTCCAGTTCCCCATAATAGGCATTAGTGTATCACATGCATTTCTATCGTTATATTTAATCATTTCGCCCCAAGCAACGCATTTAAAAGAGTAAAAGTGGATGGGTTACTGAGTGTTATAGTATATGAAATAAAGAAAACATTTTTAAGGAGAGAGAACAATAATAAAAAACGAACACTTGCGAAGACAACGGATAACGAATGACATTGCATTTGAATTTTTGAAGATCAAAGTTGCTGGATAGCAAGAAGCTGGAGGAGATTTCCATAAAGAAGGGAGAAAAAAGAGAGAAGAAACTGTCATAATAGAACTTACGGTTACATCTAGATATTCTATCTGAAAATTAATGAGCCGTATTCTCCAATATAGTACGCCACATGAATTTTTTAAAGTCTAGGGATCGGTGCGAAAAATCATAAAAATAAAATCTTAACCCAGAGGAAAGGAAGGACCAGGAAATTGCTAAAAGGATGAAAGCCAAATATTGGGCTCAAAGAAATTTTGTAAAACACTATACCGTCTGTATCTGTAACAGCAAAATTGTCCAATAGCTAGATTAAT
Source organism: Acanthosepion pharaonis (assembly GCA_903632075.3). Lineage (NCBI taxonomy): Eukaryota > Metazoa > Mollusca > Cephalopoda > Sepiida > Sepiidae > Acanthosepion > Acanthosepion pharaonis. The sequence continues at coordinate 3,601,634 of CAHIKZ030001868.1, forward strand.
TTTAAAACGTTTTTATCTTAGAAATGATTAAAGATAACTTACTGGAATTTTCCGAGGTTTTTATAACACTATTGAACTCTACTTTGAGCAATAAGAATGTATAATTATTGTCAAAGCTCAAACGGACCATGCCTAAAAACACACGTAAACCGAAAGATAGCTTATTCCTAAAATTTCGCTTGAAGATGAAACGGGACTAAACACCTCAATTCAACTTATTTTTAATAATTATTTGGATGGTTTCGGCTCTCGTTTTTGAAACATGAGAACTCTTATGTGAAGGAATCATATTTTAAACAAAAATATTATATATATATATATATATATATATATATATATATATATATATATAAGATTACTGATTCTTGTTTGGTTCTTATCAAGGAGAACCAATTAAGTAGCAGGGGCACCGGGCCATATGTGGCAGCAATATTCTAAGTATGGACGAATAGTAAACCTAGAGATATTCAAGATAGATTCCGAAGAGAAAAGATTCTATCAAAACAGTGAAGCGACTTTCCTAGCAGCTGATCTAGCAATAGATTCAAAATAGTATATCCACTTCATGACAATCGAGATCAAGAATGTGCAACGTGTCACTTTTCTGGAAGTTAACATCAGCTAGGATGATGGAACGCAGTGAGGAGTTCTCTTGGAATATTAGTTTATCCAATATTTTAATACACACACACGCACACACACACACACAAATATATATATACATGCATGTATGTATGTATGTATGTATGTATGTATATGTATGTGTGTGTGTGTTTGCGCGCGCGCGCGTGTGTGTGTGTATGTCTGTGTTTAACCCACACAGAAACGCTATAAATTATGTGAATATAAAAAAATCTGAACGGGATAAGTTTAAGGGTTTTTTTATAAAAATATTTTCTCGAAGAAAAGACGGTCAAGCCCTTGGTGATTTTTGTGTTTCTTGTTGGAATCATGTAGTTCCCTTGGTCTCCTTACCCAGCTGTTGCTCATGTTTGTTACTCATGTCTTTCTCCATTGCGATCTACTCAGCAACTGGTGTTCGTAAAACCACAAGCAGATGGCACACACCAGCCATCATATGACCTCGTGAATTCGTGCTATAGAAACAATTACCCACTGCCTTTCTACAACATATTTTACTTCGTTCTTTCTATGAAGCTTAGGCAATTGCTTTCAACATGTCTAATTGTAAATGCAGTGATCTGTACGCCAAAACCAGTGCTCCAAACAATTTAAAAATATGTTAAAAATTCTCACTTTCTGTTGTGGTAGGATCCACCTAATTTGCATAGTGGAGTCCCGACCATATAAATATGGTTGGTACCGAAAAGAGAGGGAGGAATCAAGAGATTCAACCAGAGACTCTGCCCGACTGTGACTCAGTCAACACATTCTCCAGGAACGATCTTACCAAGAATATACAAATGACTATATGTAAATATTGTGTACACTTTCTTGTTTCAATATATTTTGTTCTAAATACATTTTGTGTTGTATTATTATTCCATGCATTAGTCAAGTTTCAACACTTTCCTAACTTGATAGAATTCAAATTCATTCTTTTTTATTTTATTTTATGCGCCATTTCCTTTCAGAACGTAGGCAATCATGGCTCTCCACCACACTATCCTTTGCAGCCCTTAACAAGTTCCTTCCCTCTGCTTCCTCCTCCAGACCACATTCTGTTCTCCACTTGCTTAATCCCGCTAAGTATACCATGCGTTGTTTTCCTTCGTCTTACTTTCCCTCTATTCGACTCGTGAATATCAGATTCTCCAGGCCCTCCGTGTCTTATGTGTGACAGAAACTTCAACTGCCTCTTTCTGATTTTAAGTATAAGCCTCCTCCATGTTTGCATCTTCTGTAAGACTTCATCGTTGCTCACACGCTCGGTCCATTCTTAGCATCCTCCTGAAGAACCACGTCTCCGTCGCTTCGAATCTCTTCTTCATTTGGGGGGAAATCGTCCAACATTCACTGCCGTAAAGAATGACACATGTCACGTAACAGTTCAGTCTTCTTTTCTTTGTTACCAAAGAAATTCTCTTGTCTCGCAATATTCTGCCAAGTAGATTCCCTTTTTGGGGAAGATATACATATAGATATATATTCTTTGCAACCTCTTTTCCCCGCTGATGTCACACTCCATGCCTATCGCTACTCATTACCTATTTCCATGGAAAAAGTTCAGATGAGATCGTTTCATTTATTACGCCTGTCCTGATATTTCTAAGGCAGGTCATAATATGTCCAAGGAGACGTACCACCTTCATTTATCTCCTATTCAAAAGGCAATAACGAAGCTAATCTCTGAGAGTTTATTTTCCAAGAACAATCACTTTTTTAACATTATGACCTGAGTCCTACCCTGCATACTACAATCTCCACCTCTTCATCTCAAAGGTCAATATTCATCTAATCTCCCTATCATCATAATTTTCACTTTCTACCGCACTCTCTTAAATTCATATCACACACTTGATTCGTCTTATTTTAAAGTAACTATCTTCCTTGAGTTGCTCCCGAGCCTTGTTTTATGTGAATATTATCGTAAAAAAGAGAAATAAATATATTTAAAAGGAAAATGACATGGGATGGTTGGTGAGTAGTCCTGGTTTTCGGAGACATCTTATTAAGGTCATTGCGCGTATAATTAAAATGCATTGCATTATATTTTTCTCTGATTGGTTGATATTTATTATCATTATCGATAACACCCCACCCCGGTAGAAGCACTCACCGCCGCCACAGAGCTATATACTCGATACAATGCTCGGTACCAGCGCAGCAGGCGTCTGATTTTTAACTCCCGCATATGAGTCTGATTTAAAATTAAACTCATTGCTTGTAGGGGATACTCGTCGTTGATATTCTGGACTTGCTGAACGAATTCGACATTCCTGTTTCATCAGTGTCCAATGTCTGAGCGTTGAGAATGTTTTCTTTTTTTTTTTTTTGGCCTCTGAAGATATATTCTTACCAGAGTCCTGTAGAATGTTTTCTTACTTTGAAAATGAAGTACTTTTTTCTTTAAAGTTAGGTTCACTCTGTACAAGGCCCGGGGACTAGAGGGTTACGTTAAGCGGTAGCTTATGTAGATAGGAGGGGAAGATAACGGTTAACGCTAGACTTGAACAGGATGTAGTCTTTATATATATATATATATATATATATATATATATATATATATATATATATATATATACACAGATGGAGTAAAAAGCGAATATGGAGTAGGATGTGCTGCTATACTAAATCAGAATAAGTAATGGAAAAGAATTACAAACATAGCTTCAATATCCAGTGCTGAAATAATTGCTATTAATATAGTACTTGACATATTAACCACAACGCCCGACAATAAATTCATAATTTTCACAGACTCTTTATCTGCACTTACTACATTAAAAAATAATGTTAGTGACCCTTTAACCACACAATGACTAAACAGATTCTACCACTTGTCGAAAAATAAAGAAATAGTCTTTTGTTGGATGCCAAGCCATCTTAGGATACTGAAAAACTACAGGGCGGATTCGGAGGCAAAAAAAGCCTTGAAGGATGCAATAACAAACACAAAGATTCCATACTCCGATTATAAGACGGTTGTAAAGAAAATTATCATTAAAAAAATGGCAACATCATTGGAATACATTCATTAATAACAAACACTAAACCCACTATCGAAGAATGGATCTCAGAATATAAAAATAGGAGAGAACAGGTCGTGCTGACCCGCCTTCACATAGGACACACCTACATTAGCCATCATTATTTACTTGAGGGCACAGAATCGCCAATATACACTACATGCTAAGAGAAATTTACAGTGAAACATATACTGTTAGAGTTTGTAGATTTTGATCTAGTGTAAATAAAATATTACCAAGCGAGTAATTTAAAAAAAAAAACTTTTTACGAAAAAAATACCATCCAAGATTGTAAATTTCTTAAAAGAAGTTGGATTGTACTCAAAAATGATTAATATAAAAATGGTTGATATATATATATATATATATATATATATATATATATATATATATATATATATATATATATATTTCAGTTGGTGCAAAAATAATGACGTAATAATGTCATTTGTGACGTTAAAGAATACGTCAAAAACGACATTATTACGTCATTATTTTTTAACCGACCTGTGTGTGTGTGTGTGTGTATATACATAAACATCTTTCTTTTACCGAACTATCGCTATGAAGCTATTTCGAAAAATTTGTTGGCATTAAATGACCCACTGAGGTTGATATGCCATAAAACAAAACAAACAAACAACCAGTCAGCCAACAGATTGTAGTGATCGGGGAAACATCATCTTAAGAATCTGTTCGACATGACAGGTTAGCGGGAAGAAGCTGTTTGAGCGGAACTTATTTTTCGGCGATGAAATACGAAGGAAATGTCGGTGGATTGCTACTATGTAAGTCGCATGGCAGATCCTAGCCATGAAGGTCAGGCCTGGCCCGACCAAGGAATGTATTTTTTCCGATCACTTTACATGGTTGTAGCGATAGAACAGTGAAACCCTCGTTATATCCCGCCTGAGAGAGAGAGAGAAAAAAGCGAGGACTGGTCAGGTGGCGACATGTAAGAAGGCCGCAATATTCGAATCTGTGTGGTTGGCTGTTAAAACAACGATAAATCCCAGCGTTTACACCTGCGTGGTTAGAGTCAATGTTACCATGGTATACAAGATAATTAAAGTTGGGCACCTCGGCGTGGTGTAATGGTTAGCAAGCTTGTCTCGTTAGAACGTATTACGACTGAGTAGTGAGTTCAATCCTCACTGGGTTCTTCATACTTCCGGCCTTGTTCCACATCTAAGCGCTTAGAAAATCACTGGGTGATCATCAAGAGGTGATGTAATGGTTAGCAAGCTTGTCTCGCTAGAAATATTGCGATCCTCACTGGGTGCCTCATACTTTCGGCCACATCTGAGCTACTCTTGGAAAATCGCTCCAAGATAATTAAAGTTGGTCACTTGTGGCTTTCAAATGTGTGTTCCCAAATACATGACGCATCGTATTGTTCATATTATCCGTAAAACGATCTCGTTACTCGCATGTTCTCGCCAGGCTATTCGTAGGATTCTTCGAGAAAGCTTGTTGTATTTATGTAGAAAGCATTGTGTCACCTGGTATTATTTTCCCGTAACAATTATTGCGGACTCAAATTTGAGTCCGAGTTTTATATGAAAACCACAAAACAATATAAAACAAACGACAATGTATGTATTGGTAAAAATATTGCAATTACAATAAACGATGAAAACTTTAAAACTACTTTCATAAAACGTTTAAATTCGAGAATGTGTGAGTGAAATTTGTGTAGGGATAGACACGTGTGTGAAAGTGTACAAAAAGTCACGAGAGGACACTAAGACATTAAATATAAACGTGTCCCACATTGGGGGACACTTTTTCGTACGTACAACTACATCTTATATCCAGAGTAGTAAAAAAGGGAAGAGAATGAGTGGTAATATAATTACCTATGTATAGGCTTAAAAAGCATCCCCTTGCGACGTTTTTTTTTAAGAAAAATCTAATGGGATATATCCTGGTTCATTGGGAGAATGTCATCCATTAGAATGGCAGTGCTATTTTCAGTGGTGTCTCAACTGCATCAATTTAAGCGTGCTACTATGTTGGCATCTTGGTCCTTCCCACTTTCTCTGTCGAAACAGTTAAATGTAACACGCCTCTTCTACTCCAACAGCTTCACCTCTCGAACTTGAAATTTTTACCGAATAAAGATTAGGGTGTAATGCATAAATATTATACAAAGTGTAATACACATATTTATGTCTTTGTTGCTTCCGTTCTTTATATTATAAAAGCTATTTATATATATATATATATATATATATATATATATATATATATATATATATATATATATATATATAGTAGTGATCTTCAAGCGCATCTTAGACGTGGCAAATCGAAGAGTGAGAATCGAACTGAATTCTCAGTCGTAATAATTCTTCTAGAAGACAAGCTTTTAAACCATTACAGCCTAGAGGTGAATGGGATATATATATATATATATATATATATATATATATATATATATATATATATAGATAGATAGATAATATTAGTGGTAGATATACGTACATATGCAAAATATATAAATACACCTCGTCTTTCCCTCCCTCTTATTCTAACATTAGATCGTCTATGGGTGTGTATGTCACCAGGAAATGTTTCCTAAAGCTTTAAACATCGGACAACATTAATTTTCTCTTACTTAAACCCCTTCCACCCACCTCTCCTAAAATTCTCTCTGTTAAGGTTTAATCTCCCTCCTCCTCATTCTTACACTCTCTCTAAATTCTGTTTTTTATTTCCGGAGTTGTTTTTTTTCTGTTTTCTTTTTGAATTTGTAGGTCTGATGAATAGGATCGTATTTACGATTCCAATGGAATAAATTATGACCATGGAATATTAGTGTTTAAGCCTTTTTTTATATATATATATATATATATATATATATATATATATATATATATATATTTATATATTGTTCCGGGAGTACTTTTTGAGTTTACGTAGAAAATATTGTGTCTCCTTGTATTATTTTTCTCAAAACAATTATGTCGGACTCCAATATGATTCAGAGTAATAAATGAGAAACATAAAACAATATAAAACAAACGACAATTCCTGTACTGACAAAAATATTACAATAAACGAAGAATACATTTAAAAGTACTTTCGTAAAGCGCTTAAATTCGAGAAAGTGTATTTGTGTACGTGAATTGAGGGTTGGTCTACGTGATAGACACCTGTGTGAAAGGGTACAAAAAGTCACGAGAGAAAACTAAGACATTGAAAAGGAATGTTCGCCACTGGACATCACTTTTTTTTCCCCACCTTCGACTACATCTTATAGAGAAAGTTGTGAAAATGGAAAGAGAACGAGTGAGAATATTATTTCATATTTTATAGGCTTAAGAAGCGTTCCCTAGTGGCGCTTTTTTTAGGCGCCAAGTCAAGTGGGATAACCAACAAAGTCGCATCTTTGTCATTCCATGATTATTCTAATCGCTGTGGACATTGTTCAAGATTCACTGTCATAGCTGTTCAGAACTATTTTCTTTGTTTCTAACCAACATCTCTTGTTTTATATTTTGGCTCATTTTCTCGAAGACATGTCTCAATATTCCTTTATGTTCCTTCGGATTTTCTGTCTAATTTTCCGTATTCTACTAAACATTTTTCATAATTAGACCATTCTCTTTTGCTGGCAGCTATCTATTCTTACACTATTCTTTGTTTTTTACTGCCTTCGCTTGGAATGATTCCCGTAGTAGTGTTCAAATGTTGGTACACCCATTGTCAACCTTGATAAAGAATCGATGATACTCCATTTTGTTTTTTATTAGTTATTTTTATGTTTGTGAGTTGCATGCAACGATTCGCTTTCCCTTATTTTCAAAACCTTTCATTTATTAAAAACCTGAAAATTCCACACAGCCTCCCGACATTTTTCCCTACAGTTTCCAGTACCTTCGTTCTATGCAATTATTCACAGCCTGTTAAATTTTGTGTCAATAAAAAAAAATAGGATTATTAAAGGTTTCTTATAGCCTTTTATCTGCTAACGCTTGCAGAGACGTGGATGTCCTTCCAAACTCGCTTTTTGTATCTCCTCAGATTCTTTACAATTTCTCAAATATGGTTTCCCAGATTTTTTTTGACCGTTTAATTATTTTTTTCTGTTTCTCTTATCTCACACTTCTCAAGGTAATTTCTTTTTCTCCTTCCTTGACTTACAAAAAAAAAAACAAAAAAAAAATGATTGGGTTCCGATTTGTCTCCTTCATTCTTTTGCTCTCAAAACGATCTTTATTCTGAATATAAGATATATTTCATGTATAATACTTCGAGTGGATCATATATTATTTGTCTTTTCATCTGACAGAGAAGCGAGAACTGGAAAGACATACCAGAATTTATTATCGGCGAACATAATCTTAGTCTGACGTACACAGATGGAATTGTGACGACGGGAGACGAAGAAAGGATATCAAAATAAGTCTCCCTCAAGAGAGCAAATATCATTTCCATTGTTTCATTTTCATTTAGTCTTTCTTTTTTTCGTTTTTTTTTTCTTTACTTCGAATTTATATTTCTTCTTTATATTTCGTTCTTACATTTTTATTTCTTTATTTTTTCTTTCTTTCTTTGGGGGCTTAATTTTTTTCGATCATTCTTTCTGTCATTTTTTTAAATCTTTCGTTCTTTTTATCTCATTCTTCCATTTGTCTTTTATAATCATTCTTTCTTTCTTTCTTTTTTGATCCGTCTTTTATTCTGTCTTTCTTTCTTTTTTATATCTTTATGTCTTTCTTATTTGACCTTCATTCTTTTTTTATTTTTCTTTCTTTTGGTTAGTCTTTTTTTCTTTCTTTCTTTCTTTCTTTCTTTCTTTTTTGATCCGTCTTTTATTCTGTCTTTCTTTCTTTTTTTATATCTTTATGTCTTTCTTATTTGACCTTCATTCTTTTTTTATTTTTCTTTCTTTTGGTTAGTCTTTTTTTCTTTCTTCCTTTCTTTCTTTCTTTTTTGATCCGTCTTTTATTCTGTCTTTCTTTCTTTTTTATATCTTTATGTCTTTCTTATTTGACCTTCATTCTTTTTTATTTTTATTTCTTTTAGTTCGTCTTTCTTTCTTTTTTTCTCTTTCTTTTTTTCTTTTTTGAGCCTTCTTTTACTTTGACTTTCTTTCTTTTTTATATCTTTATGTCTTTCTTATTTGACCATCACTCTTTTTTTTTCTTTCTTTTGGTTCGTCTTTCTTTCTTTCTTTCTTTTTTTTTCTTTTTCTTTTTCTTTTTCTCTTTTTTGAGCCTTCTTTTACTCTGCCTTTCTTTCTTTTTTATATCTTTATGTCTTTCTTATTTGACCTTCATTCTTTTTTATTTTTCTTTCTTTTAGTTCGTCTTTCTTTCTTTATAGAGAATGTTGTGAAAAAGGAAAGAGAACGAGTGGGAATAATACAGTAATAATAATAATGTTAATAATAACAGAACAATAATAATAATGATAATAATAATAATAATAACCACATTAATAATATTCTTTCTTTCTTTCTTTCTTTCTTTCTTTTGACCCTTCTTTTATTCTGCCTGTATTTCTTTCTTTATGTCTTTCTTCATGTCTTTCTTATTTGTCCTTCATTCTTTCTATCTTTCTTTCTTTTGGTCCGTCTATCTTTTTTTTCTTTCTTTTTTGACCCTTTCTTTCTGCTTTTCATGTATTTTATTATATTTCTGTTAATTTTTTACTTCGTCATTTTCCTCTTTTTCTTTCTTCTTTTATTTTATACACTCTTTTCTTCTTTCTTTCTTGATTTCCACAATATTTATTTTCTTTCTCTAAAATTCTGTTAATTTTTTGTTTTTTTTCTTTTCCTTTCGTCGTTCTTTTCTCTCTTTACTTTCTTTCTTTCTTTCTACCTTCATTCTCTTTCAAATTCCCTTTTTTTCTTTGTTTCTCTTTCATTCTTTAGTTTCACTTTGTTATCCTTCGTTTTCCTTCTTTCGTTCTCTTAACATTTTCTTTTTCTTCTTCTTCCGTCATGCATTTTCATGCGTTATTTTCACGGAACCTGCGTTCCCTGTGAACCTTTCGGTCAGAATAACATGGAACCAATTTCTCCCACAAAGGGGTCATAGATTCGAGCTCTGTGGGAGGCACATATTTTTTATTAAGCCTCTCGAATACAGTGGCTGATAGAAGTAAATCCTAGTGTTAAATACATGTGACATCTACTCATAATTCCGTATCCACTAAAATAATGTTTTCAATAATAATAATAATAATAATAATAGTTTCAAATGGGTGGAGAAATACAAGTTAAGCATAATACACCGACTGCAACTGCAAAATACTTAAAAAAATAAACACATGCAAATGCACCCGATCAAATACAGAAACGACTCCAAGATAAACCTCTTCACGGTCAATAACTCTGCCTGTACCAAACAAGTTGATCTAGACCGACACCCGTAACAAACAGTGGCTACGCAATGCAGGATTAAAATCTGAAGCCGGAGGTTTTATTCTTTCTGCACAGCACCTTAGAAATTATCAAGCACACATAGTGAAAAATTGTGTTAATCCAAAATGAAACATTCTGTGATAAATATTCAAAAACAATTGACCATCTTGTATCAGGTTGCACGGAATTGACATCCATTGAATATAAAACACGACAGAGTGGGCAAATGTCTGCACTGTAAAATCTGCAACACGTATGCAAAGGAAAGCAAAGAAATTAGCATGCACACTACTCACACCCGGTTACAGAAATAGGTCCTGTAATAATTTTCTGGGACTTTGCAATACAGACGGACAGAACAATCAAAGTGGATCACTCTGGCATTGGGATGAGAGAACGAAAAGACAAAATGTGTCTCCTTATTGACATGTCATTCAATGCAGACTGCAATGTTTCTAGGAACATCTTAAAAAAAACTATCAAAATACAAGGACCTTGAAATCGAAATCTCAAAAATGTAAAGCATGAGGACATTAAGAATTCCAGTAGTAGTTGGAGCCATCGGATTGCTTGGAAAATATTTCATTAGACTCATTGAAAGAATCCCTAGTAGCCCATGCTTTAAATAAATACAAAAGAATGTATTCACAATTATAACCCACACCTTACAAAGGGCTTTACCTATGTAAAACATGTGCGATTTTTTCCAAAACTGCACAGTGGAAAATGTTATCATGCCATTCCGGATCTTAGGACTCTGGTCGGGATCCTAAAAGAAATGAGTCTACACCAGAAACCAAAGGAAATAAAACAACAACAACGACATTATTATTATTAATAATAATAACCACAACAACAATAATAATAATAAGTACAATAATAATAATAATAATAACCACAATAATAATAATCATAATGATGACGATAGTAATAATAATGACAACAACAATAATAATAATAATGATGATAATAATAATAATAACAACCACAATAATAATAATAATGATAACCACAATAATAATAATAATAATGAAAATATTAATAATAATAACAACAACTGCAATAATGATAATAACAACCGCAATAATAATAATAATAATAATGAGAAGAAGAATAACAACCACAATATTAATAATAATAACAACCACAATAATAATAATAATAATAATAATAACCACAATAATAATGATAATAATAATAACAACAACAATAATAATAATAATAATAATAATAATAATAACCACAATTTACAGGCGTGTACGTATGGTACTAAATACTGAGCTAAACTCAAAAAATAGGATATCAGCCATAAACACATTGGCTGCCCCTGTGGTGCAATACAGCTTTAATGTCCTTAACTGGACCATAGCTGAAATTAAGCGAATGGATGACAAAACGAGAACGCTTCTCACTTGCTATCGCATGCATCATCCCAAAGCTGATGTCGATCATCTGTATGTGCCCAGATGCGAAGGAGGCAGGGGATTAGTTCAACTAGAACTGTCCTACAAAACTACAACAATTGGCCTCCAAAGATATCTGGAAACTACAGAAGACTGGATGATGGTATGCGTCAAGGAACATGAAAGTAGTAAGCGTCTTTACTCCGTAATGAAAGAAGCCAACAAATTCAAAATGTATTTTCAAATGGGCGTAGAGATGGGATTACACCGGTTGAAACTGCAAAATACCTAAAAAAGACAGCAAAGACGAATGCAACCGACCAGATACAGAAGCGATGGCAAGATAAACCGCTTCATGGCCAATATTCTGCCCGTACCAAACAAGCTGACGTAGACAAAACCCGTACCCATCTATGGCTACGTAGTGCAGGAGTGAAAGCGGAAACTGAAGGTTTTATCCTTGCTGCGCAGGGCCAATGCTTGCTAACTAGGAATTATCAAGCACATATACTAAAATATTGTGTCAGCCCAAAATGCAGATTCTGTGATAAATATCCAGAAACGATTGATCATCTTGTATCAGGTTGTACGGTGTTGGCACCCACTGAATATAAAACCCGACATGACAGAGTGGGCCAATATCTGCACTGGAAAATCTGAAACTTCTACGGGAAAGAAACTGAAAGAAAATGGTATGAACACCACCCAGACCCGGTTACGGAGATAGGACCTGTTACAATTCTATGGGATTACACAATACACACTGACAGAACAATCAAGGCCAACCGGCGAGATATTGTTATTAAAGACCACAAACAAAAACGATGCCTCTTTATTGATATGGCAGTCCCTGCTGACTGCAATGTATCTTTGAAGATATTCAAAAGGTTGTCAAAGTACAAGGACCTTGAAATCGAAATCTCGAAAATGTGGCATATGGGAACATCAACAATCCCTGTTGTAGTTGGAGCCCTAGGACTGGTTGGAAAAGATTGCAGTAGACAAATTGTAGGGATTCTTGGAAGTCCATGCCTCAAGGAGATACAAAAAATTGTTCTGACAAGTACAGCCCACACCTTACGAAGGGCTTTATCTATGTAATTTAATTTTTTTTTTTTTGGAAAGTGTCATAACGCCATTTCTAAACTTAGGTCCCTGGACGGGACCCGGAAAGAAATGTGTAAACGCCAGAAATCAAAGGAAATAATAATAATAATAATAATAACACATGAGGACATCTAGAGTTCCAGTTATATTTGGTGCCTTCGGAGTGATTGGAAATGATTCCATTAAACTTAATAAAGTGATTCCTGTTGGTCTATTCCTTAAAAAATACAAAAAAAAATTGTTTCTCACAACCCAGACCTTACGAAGAACTGTATCTGTGTAAAATGTGTGTAATATTTTTCCTTTGTTTTTTTCAAAACTGCTCAATGAAAAATATCATGATGCCATTTCTGACCTTAGGTCTCTGGTTGGGATCCGGAAAGAAATGAGTACACGCCAGAAAGCAAAGGAAATATAAATAATAATGCATATATTTATTCAGTAATTTTGTGCTATCGCTAAAGTGCTTTTGTCCTGTTTTGTAATGTACTGATAATTTGCTTTAAACATTATATACTTAATTTTTTTTTTAAATACTGAATGTAGGCTATTGATGTAGGAGTGCGCCTTATATGCTCGCATGTCTTTGAGAAAAACAAAAGAGAATAAAAATAGGAGGAAAGACCAATGAAGGTAAGAGTAATAGAAAATATAGAAGGAAAGAAAGATAATTTAGCAAAGGGGGTTGGAAAAGAAGGAAGGAAGAGATCAAATAAGAAAGAAAGGAAGTTTGAATATAGGGAAGAGTTGGAATAAAAGGAAAGTGATGAAGAATGAAAAGAAGAGGGGGGAATCTGAAAAATGAAGGAGTTGGAAAAAGAAAGAAAGCGGATGAATCAAAGAGTCGTAAAAATGGAGAGGGTAAAATAGACAGAAAGAGAGAACGAATATGAAGAAAAAGAAGGGAGGGAAAAACGAAAGAAATATTGATGGAACAAAAAAGAGCAGAAACAGATGTAAAGTGAAGAAGGGTAAAAATAGAGGAAAGAAAAGAATGAAGAAAATAAAAAAAGAAAGAAATGTTGATGGAACAAAGAAAGGAGCAGAAACAGAAGGAAAGTGAAGAATAATAATAGACGAAAAAATCTCTAAAGAAAGGAACAAGTGAAAATGAATAAAGATGAAAAAGAAAATAGGGCAGATTGAACAATAGAAAGAGCAGAAATTGAAGAAGATAAATAGAGAAGGAGAAAGCGAATAGCTAAATCAGAAGGCAATGAGCAAGAATAAAAAAAGAAGTGGAAAAAAATGTATAAATCGAAGGAAAATGAAGAATAATAACAATGGAGAATGGGCGAACGAATATATAGAAAAAGAAGGACCTGAAATGGAATGGAGAAGAAGAAAAAGAAAATAGAAAGAGATGGACAAAAGGAACGAACAGATATAGAAGGAAAGGGAAGAATGAAAAAAATACCGATGGAGATAATTAATATTATAAAAGGAAGTGTAAAAGTATGAAACAGAAGATGAAAAAAGAACGAAAAGTGGATGGAAGCAAGAAGTGAGAAGAAATGGAAAAAAAAAATGAAGAAGATCGAAAATATAGAAGATGAAACGAAAAACGAAAGTAAAAAAAAAATGGCGGAGAAGAATAAATAAAAAGGAAAATCTAGATGGAAAAAAAAGAAAAGAGAAGATAAAAAATGAAAATAAAGAAGAAAAACGAATTGGGGTACAAGTGAAAGAAGACGAAACAGTCGGGAAGTGAAAGAAATATAGAACGAGAATAAGATAGCAGAATGAAGGGAAATAAAAGAAAATTTTTAAAAAAAGGAAAAGAAAAAAAAACAGAAACAGAGAAAAAAGTGAGAAGTAAAACGAAAGATCGTTCAGGAATAAAAAAAAAAAAATAGACGGAACTTTTGATGACAAATTTCAATTGCTTGAGTATTCCAACTCACAGAATCTGATAGAAAGGTCAGGCAAGGCCAGCTGCCAATTTAACTGACCTGAGATCAACTCTGACCTGACCCAGAAAAGAATCTGAACGTCAACTATTCTAGTTTCGGCACCTCATTCATTTGTTTATCTTTGTGTACTCTTCGGAATTAGATAATAATAATAATAATAATAATAATAATAATAATAATAATGAAAATCATCCATGAATGGATCCTGATAGACGTTGCGTCACCTTGGGATGAAAACGTATTGAATACGGAAAAGGCGAAAATGCAGACGTGCCAAGACTTGGCATTGCAAATCAGTGACGTGTACCATGCAACAGCTGAAGTTGTCTCGTTTTGGGTTGGCACACTTTAGCGTATCTCCAAGAAAATCTCAAACACGCAAGACGCTTTGGGGACGCCTGACATCCTTGGGAATGTATTGAAATATAACGCAAGTGAATGTCGAAGTCGGGGGAAACACTGAACCGATTGTTCTATTAACAATTAAGCGGGGAACTGACAGAGAAAGAAAATAGACGGAAGGAAATAAACTAAAACTGAGTAATGACTATCGACACCGCTGACTCAGAAAGCAGAGTTCGTCTGGTGGTACGCAATTTTAGGAACAAAATGCGCCAAAGGAACGAATCTCTGACAATAGAAAAGATTGTCACACCAACTGCGGGTTTTCCCGTCGCTTTTATTGATCTGAGGCAGCTGCGAAATACCCAGACGTGGGCATGTTACAGAGAGGCTCGTATCTGGACATGCCAAGCTGTTCTGCTGCTAAAGGGGACAACCCGGTTGTAACTAGCTTCTTCAGATATGTATTACACGACTCGGGGCCTCTTTTGCGCCTCAGTTCGCAAATGGTACCACTGCTTGGAACAGTTCATCTTTTTTAATCGCTTCAAGGTGATAATGCCACTACACGCAAATGGGTAACTGTAAGTGAAAGCGGATAAAGAAACTTTCGTTCAATAAAAGAACAGTTTCAGGGAGACACAATATGTTGTTTGACGTTGCGTTTAAAATTTTAAAGAACGTATATGGCCTGGAAGCAAGGAACGGGAAGAGACGTCAACATGCGAGATGTGTTATGGGAATTGTTTTGTATCTAAAAAGGTATGAACTGAGAAATGACCAGTATCATCCGTTTGATGATGCGATTCCGCACGTCACTGCACAAGCTGTGATGACATTCAAGTTCGGCTGTATGCCAATATACCACATCGACTCACCGCCTGTTCCTTTCGCTGAATACTTATTATACGGATACTGGCTGGTGGACACACCACCCTTTTCCGTCCACTTCTGTCTCACCAACCGGAGATGAGGTCCACAGATATTTTTATGTTACATTTTTTTCAAAGGACCCTAATTTAAGGCTATCTAAAATCACTAACAAAATGTTATATTTGCCAATTCAAAGGTTGGCTGGAGATAGAATTTTCTGAAAATTCCTGGTCATTAAATTTAGTCAAAGGTGGGCTTGAGAAAAGATTCCTGAGAAACCTTGATCATTAAATTTGCTGAAAAAAAAATATCTCTTCATTTCCTAAGAATGTGTGAGAAATGGTACTGTTAAACCCGAACGGATTGTCGAAGACACGGAGAATATCCCAAAATAAATAATAATAATAATAATAATCGTTTTAATATCCGCCTAAGGATAATTTTAGTCTGTATATACCCAACTCGTCTTCAGGAGCTCACAGGAACACTTATCAACATGTACAGTAATTACTATCAGCCTTTTATATATATTGCTGACAAACTGCGATTACAACATAAATGGGTGATATTTAATTAGAATGACACTTGAAAAAGAAAATTTTAATAGATAATTCAATGTGTTATTTTACATTCAATTTTTCAAATTGGCCATATATAAGCAAAGTTTCTCTTGATAAATGTTAAATTCTTAATTCTTTATGGAAATCAATAATTTACGCCTAACTGCTTCATTTACAATCTTCTTTCCTTCACCGTTCGTACCAACCATTGTTGTTGTCTGACATTTTATTTTACGAAAAATACATCAAATACATTGTCGTCGAAAATACATTTTTCTGGAATTATCTAAATAAATCTAATTTTATTAAAATTCAACAGAATTATTTAAAGTAATGAAAGTAATAATAGTTAATTTGCTGAATTACTTTATTATTACTTTATGACAGACATTTATTCACTTGTTTATTTCATGCTCATCACTGTATAACCATGTCCAATGTGAAGATGGCATGATGAAAAATGCAATTTTAGAAAAAAGAGTCAGTCAAGTAAGTGTCATACTTTATACACTTAAGGGTGATCATGTCACTTTCGATTCATGACACGGTAGAAGATTTTGCTGCTATAGGTTGATATTTCTTTCTTGGGTAGACTGTTTGGAAACCAAGACTATAGGACTTAGTCTGTCCTGCTATTCAACAAACAGACGCAGATAATACTCTTCCCCTGTTTTTATCAACAGGTATAGAGATTTATTCCTTGTTTCCTTTTGAAGATTGGGTTTCCGGTCTCTTCTAATGTTTTCCTATCATCTTTAATTCCCAGAAGCTACTTTCGTTTTAGTGGTGTAATCTCCTGTCTTGGGGTGAATCGGTTGAGAAAAAAAATGTAATGGATTCACACCTTTCCCAAATGTTTGGGCTTGTAAGTGAAGCTAACGAAACAGACTGGAATTCGAAATCGGCTCTCCGATTCCTAAATCGCTATCCATGGTGCCACACCGCACCGCTCATCCTTACACGACATACTGAAAATGGTTGTTATAATGAAATCGTATGGCGGTAAGAAGACTGTTATAACTTACATTTCCTTGTCCATGGGACGGACATTCTGCTAAAATAGGAAATATCACAATTCTATGGGATCACACCATCTTTACAAACAAGAAGCTTGAAGAAAAAAAGCCGGACATAATTGTCAAAAACCAAAAAGAAAAATATTGCCCACTAATTGATATGGTTTGCCCAGCGGACTGTGTCATAGCAATCAAGAAATTTGTAAAACTATCGAAGTATAAAGACCTGGAAATGGAAATAGAAAAAACGTGGAAATTGAAAAGAAGAATAGTACCAGCCATAGTTGGTGCGCTTGGAATGATAAAAAAGGAACACAGCAACACATTAAAGAAATCCCTGAAAATCCCAGCTTAAGATAAATACAAAAAATTATCTTGATAATTACAGGCCACAGACTAAGAAGAGCTTTGTCCATGTAGCGGTGGTGATGTTATGGGGTTTAGAAAAACAAATCATGAAATGTTGCCATAACAACACACCATTACCTGCCATAAGTCTTTCTGCAGATTTGGTAGGTAGTTTGACCTTAGAATCGAAATATAATAATAATAATAATAGGAATCCCTGGTATCCCATCCCTTAAAGTTATGCACATTACGAAGGGATTTATCTATGTAAATATGTGCGATGTTCTTTTTTTTTCAAAAATGCTAAATAAAAAAATATTATGATGCTATTTCTGACTTTAGGTCTCTCATTTTGACCCAGAAAGAAAAAATTACACATCAGAAATCAAAGGAATAATAATAATAATAATAATAATAATAATAATAATAATAATGTGGCATATGGGAACAGCAACAATCCCTGTTGTAGTTGGAGCCCTATGACTGGTTGTAAAAGATTGCAGTAGACTAATTGAAGCTATTCCTGGAAGTCCATGCCTCAAGGAGATACAAAAAATTGTTCTGACAAGTACAGCCCACACCTTACGAGGGGCTTTATCTATGTAATTTTTTCTTTTTTTTTTTTCTTTTTTTGTCAGTGGAAAGTGTCATGACGCCATTTCTAACGTTAGGTCCCTGGGCGGGACCCGGAAAGAAATGTGTAAACGCCAGAAATCAAAGAAAATAATAATAATAATAATAATAATAATAACAGCCCGGACCTTACGAAGGGCTTTATCTATGTAAAATATGTTGTTTTTTGGGGTTTTTTTAATTGCTCAGTGAAAATGTCGTGATGACATTTCTGACCTTAGGTCTCGGGTTGGGACCCGGAAAGAAATGATTACACACCAAAAGAAATAAAACAATAATAATAATGATGAAGAACACTGAAAACGACAACATTTTTTAGGTGTCTACTCAGATAGAAATAAATGTATGTTAAACGAAATTATTCTGGAGTAAATAAATGATTGCTTGTTGGGAAACGCTAACTGATAAAGCAACGTAGATGGTCTTCTGCGAAAGCGTTTCAGCGAAGGTTCGACTCAAGGCTGCCAATGCAGTAAAGAATAAGCGAAAAATCCGATCATGCGATCTCGTCTTGTCAATACTGATCGGTGATTTTCTTTACCGTTTCTCTCCCTGATTATTACATAAATCTTGTTTTAGTCTTGTTTTTGTTTTATTCTTTATTATTATATTTTTCCTTCTTTTCAAGATGACACTAACTCACGTAGAGAAGCGGATCATACGAAGGGATTTGTATCAAGTCGGTGGCGTTCGCACGTGACTCAGACGCTGTTCCAATGAGGGGAGATTAATAACCTCTTCTCTGAGGTTTGCGCTAACTTCCACTTTTCCCGCGTTTTATTGGATCCTGCGTTTGTTTATTTGCTTTTCATTCCTACCTGTTCTTTAATCTCCCGTACTTTCTTACTTCTTGCCTGACATTTTTTTTTGGAACATCATATTCTTTATTTCTGCCGTTCTCTATTCCTATGAATAAGAGAGAAAAAATATTTCCTTTATCGTGATAACGAGAATATGAAAATGGCCTATTTATATCGTCGAAAAACATTGGAGTCTACTTAACACATTCAGTGTTATCAGGGGTATTTACTTGAAACTTTCTATGAGATCGAGATATATTTTTAAAATGCCATGTATCTTCAGAACGTAAATAATAATAGATGTCCTTTATTTATCAAACTGCCTTACATATTTTTAAACGTTGCAGTAAATATCATAGCTTTTTTTTTAATAAATATAATATGTATCCTCTATAAGAATCAGGAGCTCAGGTTTCATTATCGTATTTTTTTTAAAGATGGTTTTTGTCAAGAGTCAAATATATTGCTGGGATCTTCACTATAAACATCTATTTATATATTTCATAATGATTTGACCCCATTTTGGTGTTAAATATTTGCCCATAGATGGGATAATAACAGGTTCTACCACCCGTGTTCGGGGTAAACCTGGTAAGAACAGCAATTATGAGTTGGTTCCACAATTTTCAAAAACTCCCGATCAGAGGTCTTTTTTTAAAGCATTTCCTCCCAAGCAAGTCTGGAGTACCATTAGCACGCAAGGGGTTACAGAGAGTGGGAGCAAGAGTTGATTGTGTGAAAAGCCATGAATGTATGAATATATATATATATATATATATATATATATATATATATATATATATACATACTCAGAGAATCTGTATAATTTTAGAGAGAAAAAAAACATACATTATCATATAAAATCTGACTGTATAATAATCTATATAATAAATGCGAATCGTAGTGTGTGACTGTGTCACATACCCAAGTTTACATTACTGCGATTGTTTTCGGCGATTTTTTATGTGATATTTTGCCACGAATTTTTTTGACCGATAACAATTTTAATGTTAATGTGTCAATTTTTCAATTAAAGGGACACAACTCACTAACTTTCAATAGCTTATGTTACAGAAATTTTCGATTCTTAAATTTTTATTACTGAGATTATTTTCGGCGATTTTTTACGTGATTTTTGGCGATGAATTTCTTGTACGATAATAATTTTTATAAATGGGACATACATTTGGGAATAATCGAAATTCATTGCAAAATCAACCGAAACTCACCCAGGAAATAAAAATAATTTGTAGTAGTATCATATGCAAATGAGAATGTCAACATAAATATAGAGAGCAGAGGGTGAACAAGAAGCATTAGTCAGAGAACCCGAAATGAAACGTGGAGAACTGTGATTCGACTGATACTATTCAGAGAGAAATACACGCCATAACTATGTCGTCGCCGATAGGATCCTTGAATTCGCTGAAAGATCCACAACACGTAGAGACATACATCAGAACTTTTTCGGTATTTGCAAGAGTAAAAAAAATTAAGAAATACCAAGACCGAAGTAGGAGAAAACGAAATAATGGATTTATTTCTTCCTGTTGCTGAGTAATGTGTGCTCGACACAAGAACTGAAAACGTCGTCAGCATAGGCAGAATACCTGGCTGAGGTGGTAGCCCCAAACAGGGCAATTCCGCGCAGGACCGGATTCACCTTTAACTTGCGAA
This sequence comes from Acanthosepion pharaonis, assembly GCA_903632075.3. NCBI lineage: Eukaryota > Metazoa > Mollusca > Cephalopoda > Sepiida > Sepiidae > Acanthosepion > Acanthosepion pharaonis. Next base: position 3,622,335 of record CAHIKZ030001868.1, read on the forward strand.
GGAATGGTTCCAACGCAAAAACGTAAAGCAAAGGCGAGAGTGGACAACCTTGACGAATGGAGCGGGACAATACGAAAGGCTTCGATCTTACCCCATTCACCTCCACCAGCGCCCCGGGGGTCGCATACAAAAGTCGGAAGTAGGAGCAAAAGTCGGCTCCGAAACGGGCCGCCGAAAGGACAGCCTCCGATGGTCAACCCTATCGAAGGCCTTGGACTGATCTAAATGGATCAGCGTGGCTTCACTGTCGACTTTTTCTAAGATCAAGCGTATCATATGAAGGTTATCCTGAATAGTCCTGCCCTTCACAGCACAAGTCTGTTCGGGGCCAATCAGACTAGACAGGACAAGCTGCAAACGGTTGGCTAAGATCTTCGCCAAAATCTATAACTCAGTGTTTAACATGGTTAAAGGGCGAAAATTCTCTAACCCATCCATACCGTTCTTGTCCTTACGCAGCAACTTGATCACACCCCTGGTGAAGCGGTTGAAAATCAGTTCCAGCAAAGGTACAAAAACGGGCGACAGCCTCAAGTAAACTTCGTAGGGAAGACCATCCAGTCCCGGAGATTTATCCAGGCCAACCTGCTTCAGCGCATCCCACATTTCCGACTCTGTAATGGGACCCTCAAACCTAGCCGCTTCATCTGCCTAGAGGCAGGGAAAGTCGGCTAAATAAGCGTCGAACTGAGCAGAGCTCAGACCGGGCTCCCTGGTGAAAAGATCCTGCAAGTAATCTCGAAAGGCCTCGCATATGCCCGCGTTTGTAGTCACGGTCCGCTTATCCGGCAATGTGACGCACGCTATATTTCGCCTAGCCGCGTTCCGATTCTCCTCTGCACGCAATTCAGCAGCTATTATTCGTCACCTCAGAAGACATTCTTTTTAACCTAGCCCTAACTACCAGAGCTTGATCCTTCTTGATAAGCAACCCTGCCTTAGCTAAGGCTATTTCCCCGCTAACACGGGATTTCACTGCCCGATCAACTTTATTTTCTAAAGCCGTTTGCGCCGCTAATCTATCTAGATTGAGTCGACGACTAAAATCGGCAGCAAACGTTCTGATTTTAGATTTTAATTTATCCCACCAGGCGTTTCCCACAACCACCCCCGTCAATTCCCAGCTGGTCTCGGAAACCCTGCTCGCTAAATAGTCAACAGTTAAATTTCCAGTAGCAAGCCAATCTAACCTTGGGCTTATCTAAATTTACACGGACCCGGACAAGCCTAAGATCCGTATAAACTATGTAATGGAAACTTGGACACCCTAAGAGCCCTACTTCGACTCTCCTTATTAGGACTCGTTCGAGGTAGCTCGCAAGCGTCCTAGGAGCCGAGTTGCCACTATTTGCCCAAGTCCATGCTACCTCCCGAGGAAGTTCATTCCGGTACTTATCGACAAGATCAAACTCATCGATAAAATCCCGAAATGGTTTCACATCCGGGTTGTTAGTACCTTGTTTTTGCCCTATACGATCTATATCGGGGTCAAGGACGGCATTCCAATCACCCGCTAAATCTACTCGACGAGATGTCGTCAAGTACGGCGCGATCTGCCGAAAGAAAGCAGGCCGCTCGGCATGGTTATTGGGCGCATAAACACCAATGAGACGTAGAACCTTATCCTTTATGGTAACATCCAGCACGCAAAGCCTGCCCGCCGGATCCGCGAAGACAAGGGTACATGCAGCCTACAAAGACCTGCTCACTAGCCAAGAGACACCCCTCGAACGACCATCAAAACATGCTGAACAAAGGGCGAACCCCCTAGACATTATGTCCTCACGGTAATGAGAAGAAACCCGGGTCTCTTGCACACAACATACATTCACCCCGAGGCGCTGAAGGTCACGAGAGAGCTTCGCCCTGCGAGACTCGGACCCCAGGCCCCGGACATTTAAACTAGCTAACTAGAGAGCCACATTGAAGACCGGTTAGGGTGGAAGTACTGGTTTGAACATGGACGGGGTAAGGATACCGACCGCCTCTCCCATAGACCCATGTCCCATCTCAGTCTTGATGGTACCGTCTTGGGAGATCCCGCCGATATCCCAGGGGAAGGTCAATTTAAGTGCTCTATATAGGGAGAGGTGAACTAAAACTGGGATCCTCCCTGCACAAAATTGATTTAAATTTTTTAAATACTCGTTCTGGGTGATTGCGATTGGCAACGACATTTTAACTGAACTGATGGCCTCCTCAAGCATTGCCCAAATCTGCGTAGCACCAGGTCCAGTTCTGATCACTGTCAGAACCCTTTGGGCAAACGAGAAATTTTGAGGCACCTCAATGTCTTGGTCCGCAAACTGCCGTATTGAGAGCAAATATCTAAAGTCTTTAATACGGTTTCCATAATCCCTGGCTCTTTCGGCCTGGGCAGGGGAAATACGGCAAACATCTTCTCCTGTGTTGTAAAAAGGATTCTGTGCCTTCTTTTTTTTCTTTTACTTTTTTTGAGGGTCTTCTCTGTCTTTTGGTAGCAGGAGGTGGCACATCCACCTTTTTAACAGGGATATTGACTGGGAATATGCAGAGGTGTGCCGGAGGGTTTATGTTTAACAGGGGAAGAAGTGGGTGTGTTGAGGGGAGTGTAAAATGATCCATGCTTGTAACGGCTGGGACCTCTATTGAGGGGAAGCGATTTTGAAGTAGTTATCTGGTGCGAAGATCGTTTCTTAGGAGTGGGGATGGATCGGGTAGAGGACGTGGAAGGAGTTGGATTTTGGGATTGAGAACTGTGCTGATTATCTAATTTTTTTTAAGTTCCTTAATCCTTTCGGTTTTCTCAAATCCGGGGTCGTACTTTTTTGCTTTTCTTTGAAAAAATAGTTGAGAGGCCGGGGTATCGCCCTTAATGTTGCCAGAGCGAGTGGGGCTGTTAGTGCCTTTCGTCCTTGGGGCTTCAGGGGACGGAGGACCCGCTGACTGGCGCTTCCCTCTGGCCTTATCAACAACTAGCCATTCCCCACCACTTCTCCACAACTGCACTAGCAGTGGGCGAAGGCTCTTTGGAGAATGTGGTCTTTTGACCAACCAGAGGATTTTCCCTACCGGGCCCAGAGGCTGGCATGCCCATTACAGGCGAGGCGGTAGGTAAAGACTCGATCAGAGGGGCATTCTGGTCAACAGGAGATTGAATTACAGAGGCCTACTTCTCTGGGCAGGAAGAGGAAAGGTGACCACTCTTTCCACACTTTCAGCATACCGGTTGACGGCCGGTCTCAATGACCGGCAATTTCAATTTCCCTACTACCAGACAGTTGGGGATGCAGAGGAAGGCTTTTTGATCTAAACGAATATCGAATCCCTCCCCCCCCCCGCTCAGGCTATCGCAAGATGCGGCCAGTATTTCACCGAAGAAGGCCGCTAGATGTTCCCCGAGAACCTGAGGAGGGTTCTCGTATATTGAAACATGGTCCTTCTTCGGCCTAGGTACTCGTTCCGCAGGATCAAATCTTTGGTGATCAAGTCCTTGCTCGAAGCTGCCACGCAATCTTCCGGCGTGGGTAACAATACGTCCCACATGAAAAAGCCGGTTCCTTTCACAACTCTGAGGGGCTTGAACCCCAAAGACTCCAGTGATTTTATCACTGTCTTTCGTCGAGCGACAAATTTTGCGCGTACGCTTGTCCACGACGAAAACTGACACTATTCGTGTTTAAATTTTTCTTAGTTCCTGGGCGTCTTCTAAGAGTCCACCTTCTACGACAAGGTGTGCGTAGCTCTTAGCTCGCTCCTAGAAATCCGCTACATTGATAATACAACTCGGGGGGGGGGACTTCCAACAAGAGGGCAATTCCCCGACCTCAGTCTTCTCTTGAGAGCCATTCTTGGCTTTCGTGTCAATTAGGGTTTTATGGCTATTATTGGCCTCCGTACTATTTTCACTTTTCTCATTTTTCTTATTGCCATTACAGGCCTCCATACTTGACGTAAGTAAATTTTCATTTTTCCCAGCGATGTCATCCTCGCTAGGGGAACTTTGTTCTAAGGCTGGGTATTCTTTTAGGTTGTCTTTATCCGGTGGGTCTTTCTTTGGGGGGGGTTTGAATAAGTGTTTTCTTATAGACTTTCTGTAGTCTGATATGTTTGGGGGGTTTTTTAGCCAAAAAAGGAGCTTTTTTTCCTTCTTTTCTATTTTTTTTATAATAAAAGGGAAGGGGAGGAGGAAAGGGGTGGGGAATAATAAAATAAAAAATATCACACAAAAACACAAAGCTCACCCGAAAGCGAGACAACAAAATAAAAACATGGCAAGAAATAAAACTTACAAATAAAAATTAGACAAGATTAAAAAGTTCGCCTAACAATAAATTGAAAGAAAGAAAAAAAAAACTCCAAAAGAAAAGCTAGACAAAAAAGAAAAACAAAGAATATACGTAAGTATCAAAACTAGGCAGAGCTAGTTACAATTTACAACATGGCCGACACCAAAATAAACAATAGAAAATTATACAATACAAAGTGTTAGAACAAAATAAATGGACAAATATATGGACAAATAGACTGCAAATAAAGGTTAGAAAAATTAAATAGACAAATATTCTATACAAAAACGAAAAACAAAAAACACGGAAAACTTAAAGGATATTAAAAAAACGGAAAGAATAAAAGAATTATTAACGGTAAGTCAAAACAAAACACAGACAGAGGTTACAAAAGAAAAGAAAACGGAGGTATAAATAAAAGAGAAATTAGAGAAAATGAAAAAAAAAGGGAAATCTAGAATAAAATAAAATAAAAAAGATTAAAGTAGATAAAAATTAAAAAAAGAGGAGGGTAAAAACAGAAAAGAAAGAATCAAAATCTTTTCAAAAAAGTCGTAAGAACACAAAAAGACTGTAATAAAAAACAAACTTAACAAAAATGACGTTCAATACACAAAGGTCAATGTAATAAAAACCAGACGGGCGGCAAAACAGCAGTCAGAAAAAGTCTAGGCAAGACAAGTAGCCAAAGCTAAAACTCCTTCTGAGACTGAAAACTGCCCTCCTTCTCATTCCAGCCCTTTAAATAGAGCTTGGTAACTCACCTATACAAAACACCAACAAGCCAGGTACCAATCACAGTTCCCGCGCCTGCCCACCTCCACTCGCTTTGAGGGTGTCAAGTTGAACGACCAACTCATTACAGTGTTCAAGTTAAACAAAATGATAAAACAAGGCGTACTAGAAAGAGAGACTCAATGTAGTTTCAGTTGGGCGTCACCAATAATAGCGTTAAACAAACTTTACGGAGATTTAAGGTTTTTGATTACAAGATAGGGGTAAATCATCCACTTATGTTCGGACTATTTTCTCTTGCCAAATATCGAAACTGCGAGCCAGGTGTAAGCGAAAATTGAACTCTTTTCGAAAATTGATCTCAAGGCAGCATACAACCAAATAGTAATTGATGAAAAATTCAAGGAAGTAACTACGACAAACACCCCTATAGGCTTGCTAAAATAGACGCGTCTTCCGTTTGGCGTGAAGACGTCGTCATATTTTTCAGAAAGCGATTGAAAGAATCTTATTAGGAAAAATAAAAAAAATATGATAATATACCAGGACGATATATGAGTAGGATCAAGAACCATTGAAGAATCGAAATATAAAACAGAGCAGAGATTAAACACGGCAGACATGACTATAAACAAAGACAAACGTAGTGTTGACTGCAAGAAGATATATTTAGGATATCAAATATCGAAAAAGGCATATCACCTCACGAGAGATTAACAAAGAAAATAGCAGAAATAAGAAATAAAAAGGAGTTAGAATCCTTTTTGCGGTTGACAGATTTTATAGTAAATACATTCAAAGATACAGCCACGTAATTCGCAAAATTAAAATAATGAATTTAACTGGACACAAGAGCTAACTATCGCTTTTGAAACAGTAAAGAAAATACTGAGGATCCAGCCAATAATAACAGATATTGATACACAAAAAGAAGTAACATTAAACACAGACGATAAGAAAAATTATTATTAAAATCGGACCACAAACCATTATAATTCATATTTAACCCAAGAAAAGAATTGCCAAAAGTAAAATCGTCAAGGATTTTGAGATGGTCGATAAAAATCATTCGATTTTGACACAATATCTGTAAAATGGAACACTGTTCCTCACGTGGATGCGTTATCAAGATTGCATTTCGAGAATGAAGCAGTAGAAAAAACAGATGTCCAAATTATACACTGGGTTGAAACGGACGTTCTTTCTCTAAATAGACTCACAATAGAGACAGAGCAAGCCCCAACATTAAGCAGAATAGTGAAGAGAATAAAAAAAATAATGTATGGAGCAATTGTTCGATGGTAGAGTGACCCTCTAAAGAAACGAAGTATAAACTGACCATAAGAAATGGCATAAAATGCAAGGGAGATATAATTGTAGTTCCACAAATACAGAGGAGCGACATATTAAAAGGCGTGCATGATGACGTGTATTGTGGAATAATAGCGACGCAAAAAAGACTAAAGTTGCAAGCTTGGTAAACAGGGTATTCAAAAGATATAGGAGAGTATATTAAAAGATGCCCAAAATGTGAGAAAATAAAAAATTCACGCAAAGAAAAAATGCACGCCATTGGTTAGGGTCCACATGGATCATGCTCATATCAAAGATAGGGGATTTTTCTTAGTTCAAATTCACGGTAGCCAGAGGTTGTCAGAACCCCCAAAAAAAAAAAAAAAACCAAAAAGCTACCCCAAAAAAGCCACCTCAATAAAGCAAGAAAGAACGATATTCTCAAGGAATGGAGAATCCCAAATACTAGTCACTGACAATGCACCTGAATTTTGCGAAGAGAATTTATGTGCGTGGTTGAAACGGAATGTATCCCATACAAGACACCAACGTACCGTCCACAATCTAATGGCATTGCGGAAAGAATGGTACAAACGGTAAAAATGCATTCTCACCATTTAATGAAATCCTAGAAGCGTATTTACCAAAGATGCTTCTCAATTATGGATCCATTCTATATGCAGGAAGAAAGCTGAGCCCTTTGGCATTAATGGGCAGACAAATTATAGCCCCCATAACTATATCCTTTTCAACGAAAGAAAATGTATCTTATAGAAAGAATAAAGAGGCTGATTCAGAAGAGGCAAATTTCCTGATACAAAAATGGACACAACAGGGCTATACTGGAGACAAAGGGATAAGATATAATAGCACATGCGGATCAATTCAGAAGCAGAAACGAATTGGATGATGTGGAAATGGAAGATCAAGAGAAAGAAAAGACAGAAAGTTACAAAAATGGAACAGAGCAGGAAATGGAAGAAAGTGAGAATGAAAACACGGACGAGAGTGAAGAAAGACCAAGATCACTATTAAAGAAAAAATTAAAGATAAGAGGCAGGAGGGAATAGTACGAGAGTAATCAGAAATAGTAATAGAAAAAACAAGTGTGTCCGGTCTCTTCGATTCAGGGAGGTGTAGTATCATATGCAAATGAAAATGACAACATAAATAGAAGACAGAGGGTGAACAAGAGGCATTAGTTAGCGTTTGCTAAACGTAAAGGGGAGAACTGTGCTACGACTGATATTACTCAAAGGGAAATGCATATCATAGCAGTACATAAAGTAAGGACCTACGCACAACAAATTTTCTTTAAATTAAGTGACAGCAGATGAATTATCGTTGAACTTTTAAAAGGTAGGCTTAATTATTAATTCAATACTTTAATGCAGCAATCAATTTTGAGTTCTTCTGTAGTTTATTCCGTAGTTCTTCTATAGTATACTGCATGCAGTAGCAGTATACCTCGCTAAAAGAAATCTCCTCCAACAGAGGACCAGATTGCAATCAAAAGAGCCAATGCTGCATCGAGGAAAAGAATATCTCGTGCAAAACCCAGATCAAACGGCAGCCAGATGAGCTTCCAATGCCGAGAACATTAAAAGACTTAGGGACCCTCAAACTCTTGAACACGCCGAATGAAGACCCCTAGCTTAAATGCCCCCCGATACTAAAGTTTGTAAATTATTTCCCATAGACGTTTTAATTATACAAATAAAATATTAATCTGCATTTAGACAAAATTAGTTTTCGAGCGAAGTGAACCGTTTAATCAATCACCTTCTTTTCTAATACGTTTCATAGATTGCAATCTTATTTGTTTAAGCCTTTCACGTGAGGCACTCAGATACCTTTATCGTTTAAGTGATTGTCTTGCTTCAACTTGTTCTTAAAATCGGCCATGTCGTTGGCTTATTTGTTGTACTGTCAACATTTTTTTCCTTCCAAGTGATATTTCCATTTCGCTGTTATATTAAAGACATACAATTTTTAACATGAAAGGATATTGAGCAAAAAGCGATTTACAGGGTTAAAAAAATAACACATAGATAGCATTGAAACGGCTGAAAAATATAATGGGGATGGATTAATGAAACGGTCTTCATTTTAATCGTGGATTATTTCTCTCTGGTTTATTGAATCTTAATTCTGCAATACTTTTGTTTCATTACATCAGACTATTAAAACTTTCTAACAATTGCCGTCATTCTTTACGGCACGGGTACACGAGTAAATAAAAAAAATAAAGTAAGAATGAACGAAGTAAGTATATGCGATAAAGTTTTAATGCCTTGAACGCCTCATTCAGGAGAATTGAAAACTTCGCCAAGTTTTAATCTTTTCAATTGTAAACTCTTACTTCTTTAAATAATTAATTAATATTATTAACTAAATTATTTAGTTAAACTTAAATATTCAATGTTGCTGTAAGTGAATTTCCAAGATTGATGGATTGTTTCGATTACTAGGGCTTATCAGTTAAGTATATATCGGATTCCCTTTTATATATCTTTTTAATTTTTTTTTTTCGTTGATACATGAGATGATGGAGATATTATCGAATAACTAGCAAGTAAGCTGGTTGGATAATGTAGTAGTTTTGTAACCAATGTATGTATTTGAACTAATCTTATCAAAGGGGCATTCGTACACAAGAATGGTTTCTGTCTGAATTTCAGGGATGAGGAATTATCATTATTTACACTATACATAACCTAACATTTCAGCTGTTGTGCCCCCCTTCGTCCTTCCTCAGGTGTGTATCAAACTGGGTAACCTACAAGAAACTCTGAAATGAACACTAATTCATGCTACGGAGATAGATTGTTATCGTTCCACTGCTAATGACTAGGGATATAGCCTAGTTCTTTTTTTTTTATTTCGTAGTTTTCAGTTACTGATCGAAAGTACACAATGCCATGGAGTGAACTGACAAGTACACACTGTCTGGGATTGAACTAAAAACCATTATGTGCCACCAAATTCCCAAACCAGCACTTTTGGCAACTAGGCTATTGTAGCTTTGGAGTGTTGTTGGAAACTTGGAGCTTTAAAACTAAACTGATGGCTGATTAGATGTTAACTATTACTGCTGCTGATGCATGTCTGCCATGCCTTGTCAGCTGCTGATCAAGTTTTTGATTGCTACTGCTGCTGCTTTTGTTTCTGTCTGTCTGTCTCCCAAGCTTTGTTTGCTGCTGATCATGATTTTGATTGTTGCTGCTGCTGTTTCTTCTGTCTGTCTGTTATACTTTGCTGCTGATCATGTTTTGATTGCTACTGCTGCTGTTGCTTCTCTCTGTCTGCCCTGCTTTGTCGGCTGAACTGATAATGTTTTTGATTGCTACTGCCGAGCTGCAGCTAATGCGGTAGAAGGCTTGCTGTCATTTGTCTTTCTTACACCGGAAGAAGGCTGGATGACACAGCGGCCGAAACGTAGTGATAACAACAACAAAGCTAAGTAAAACAGTCCGAATATATATATATTTTTTAAAAAGATAAACACCGTTGGTTTGTTGAAATTTTTATTTCATTTTAGGTGAATTGTAGTTAGTGATAATACTATACATATTTTAATTATTCATAATAAGTAAGGCACTATTTGTCGATGGAAGATGTTTTAAGTTTAGTATAAATTCATTCTGCTCATGGTATAATACGCAACTTAATGTTAGATAAAGTGTTCAAGAAAACTACTTACAGTAAATTCAATCGATCTGGCGTACAAGTCGATCTGGCGTACAAGTCGATCTGGCGTACAAGTCGACCTCAAGATTCTTAGCTCAAAATTCTGAGGCCTAGACTTAATGTGTAGGTCGACAATCAGACATACAGAAAGCTACAAGTGGTCCAAAACATAGGCCTACCGTTAAATGAATTTAGCCTACAATTTCCCAAATCTACATAAGGCAACACCACTGAACTGTAAATTGAGACACTAATATCTTTCTATATTGGTTATGTAGCAAACAACCTACCATACACTACGGTAAGACTGTCCAGGGTAAGACGATAAACTACGTCCAACAGCAAGGCCTCTGATCAGGAGCCTTTGAGGAAATAGAAACCAACTTAATTGCTGGTGTTGCCAGGTCCGCCCTGACTCGGGGTTGTAGCGCTTGTTAGGGTCCCAGCTATGGGCAAATAGTTAACCCCGAAGCTGAGGTAAAAAAAACAAAAACATTTTGAATGTGTAAAAATAGGTTTGAATACCAGAAATTCTTTGTAAAAAATTGTTACCAGAAATAATTTTTTGAAGAAAAACTATTACCATGAATACGTTTTTTAAAAAGAAATATTACCATCAATACTTTATGAAAATCGATACATTTTTGAAAAAAAAGCAATACATTTTGGAAAATAATATTACCAGCTATACAATTTTGAGGAAAAAAATATTACCAAAAATATATTTTTGACAAAACAAAAATATTACAAAGAAAAAAAAGTTGTCGGTATTAAATGACCCATTGAGGTGTTGATATGCCGTAAACAAACCAAACCAAACCTAACCAATACCGGTAAGTACCATCAATTGTGTCGGTGTCATTTAAGGAACATATATAATTAGTATATCAACTGTGGACGCGATATGAGCTGTAGTGTTAATAAAATAAAAAATACTAAATAAATTTTATTATTATATTTTAATTTCTGTGTTAATATGCCGAATATGTTCATCAAACGCAAGTTATAGTGCGATATATTTGTGGTAGCCTGCTGGAGGTACAATAAGTGGTGTACAATAATTGTTAGGAGTGCTGTTTAAAAATTGATGGTAAAAGTTTTCATATAATACCCGCCATATATATTAACCCTTAGTTTTGGAAATATTTTTAGGCTTACAAAACCGACTCGTACAGCGTAATTTACGGTAACTGAATTTTATATAAGACGAGTTAATATTAATTTTGAAGTAACTGACCTCGACTCTTGTACATATTCACACATACACACGCACTTCAAATTCAGCTAGATGGAAAGATACACAGATATGACCAGGTCATGAAAGACATTTGCAGAATGCTGCAGACAGACGGAAAGTGACCAGAATATATATCTTTATTTTGAAACAAAGAAATATTCAATACATATATATTTATTCAAAGAAGCGAAAATATTGCAGCAAAAGAAAATTGTGCAAATTAGATTAAAAAAGGTTTCTCTTCGTATCACGGAATATAAAATCTTTACTTCCATTTCGAAATAAATCAGATTATTTTTTACAGAAAAAAATAACTTGAATATATTTTATAAAAAATGAATGCTAAGAAAAATATTTTTAAAATTGTTTTTTCGTTTATACCTGTCGCAAATTAGATTTTATTCTGTTGAGTACATCCATATTAATGAAAGAAAAACAAAATACTCTCTTCCACTCTTTCTCTCTTTATAAATATATATATATATATATATATATATATATATATATATATATATACTATAATCTATTGTCAACAGTTAACATATCTCAACGTTGATAATGGCTAATTGTATAGCCGAAAACGCTCGCAAAAAAGAACAATTAGATAGTTTTTATGTAATTCCAAGCACCTCCCAAAAAAAGAAAATTATAGGATCACATGAGAAATTGTATAAAAAACTAAATGAAAACACCTTGTCTGTCATATGCAATTACACTTGCACGAAAGCAGGATTGCTGCCTAAATACACAACACACACACACACACACACACACACATATATATATATATATATATAACTTAAATATACATTTTCCTTAACTGGAAGAACGGTTTCAATCACAACGCTAAGCCATCTTCAGTTGGTGAGTAGAGACTGGCGAATACATAGTTTAAAGTTAAATAAAATATCTGGTTAACATAATTTTGGTGGAGTCCATATATTATTGTCGTTGTCATCGGCATCCGTCCGTCTCGAGAGACGATGGGGTAGCGCGATGCCCTACGAGCCTGGGCGAGATATATGGAGAATTGCGGCTGCCCACATGTCTATAACTTTTCAACTTCAAAATGACAATAATCAACTTCAAAATGGACTTATTTTCTAGTAAAAAAAATTAATCAACTCCAGAATGGATTAATCAACTTCAAATTGGATCAATCAACTTCAAAATGGAACAATCAACTTCAAAATGAATTAATCAACTTCAAAATGGAACAATCAACTTCAAAATGGATTAATCAACTTCAAATTGGATCAATCAACTTCAAATTGGATCAATCAACTTCAAAATGGAACAATCAACTTCAAAATGAATTAATCAACTTCAAAATGGAACAATCAACTTCAAAATGGATTAATCAACTTCAAATTGGATCAATCAACTTCAAAATGGAACAATCAACTTCAAAATGGATTAATCAACTTCAAATTGAGAGAATGTCAAAAACCAGAATACAATCAACTTCAAAATAAGAATAAACAATTTCAAATTGGAATAAACAACTTCAAACTGAGATTTTTTTTTTGTAAATTGAACATTATTTTTTCAATTAATTTACTCCATGAGTAAGGAAATTGATTGTTTGTCTTCATTATATATACAGATGAAGAAAAAAACAAAATACAAACAACTTAGAGGCCAAGAAAGCATTGGTTGAGCCTACAGTTAAAGTAGGAGGAGAAAGTCGCGTATGGGCAAAAATGATGATTGATGATGATGCTGGAGAAACCTCTACAAAAGAAGCTGAAGAAGAATTAGCAACAGCTCCAGAGGACTCACCTCAAGAAAACTGTGGGTGGCGAAAAAAAAGCCCAGATTTTAGCTGCACATGCCGCAGCAGGAAATTGGAAAAACCTGGCAAGAACAATTATTGTGCCTCTGCCAACAGCATACTGTTGGTTAGACCAGGGTGCTGATAAGAGTGACTCTAGGGGAGGAGCAAGAAAATATAAAATTACGCAAGAGCATAAGAATGTTATGGCCGAATTAATTGAAAACTCTTCTAGGGTCACTCTTCAAGACATTGTACACAAGTTAATCGAAAAGTATAAGGTTTGTGTGACGAAAGAATGCATAAAAAATCACTTGGACTCCATGGCCTTTACTTTAAAAGCGGTTCATTATGAACCAGAAGCTGGCAATAATAATGTCAATAAGGCGAAACGTAAGGATTACGCAGTAGCTTTATTAGAATTTCAGTCCCAAAATGTGCCAATTCTTTATATGGATGAAACCAATTTTAATCTCCGTATTTCAAGAAGAGAAGGTCGCTCTAAAAAGGCATGAGGTGCACTACAGCCGCAGCCGGATCCAGGGGAAATAACATTCATGTTATTGGATGTATTAGTAATAATGGATTAATTCATCATAAAATTAAAAGAGGTTCTTTCAAAAAAGAGGATGCGAAAGAATGGACCATGGAGTGCCTTTGAAAGGCAAATGAAAGTTATGAAAGGGGAGTTGTCTTAGTTATTGAAAACGCTCCTAACCATACTTCATTTGAAGAAGTTGTGGAGGAGAATGAATATAGGCAACACCAAATTTTCAGACTTGCACCCCCTATAGTCCGATGTTAAAAACCCATTGAAAAGGTTTGGTCAGTCATTAAAGCTGACGTAAAAAGAAGTATGGCAGACTCAATTGTTGGAATTTTAAGAGGTGATGGCCAGGGATCTTTAACTACTAAAGTATTCCGCCTCAGCAAGTTAAAAGCGATGATCTCCGAGGCAATTAATAATATTTCCCCTGAGACTTGCACTAAATTCGTATTTGGAATAGAGAGATTACTTCACTCTGTAATTAACTTAGATGATGTAATCTTTTAAATAAATTTCTTAAGAACCTTTATATTTTTTTATATCCATTTTAAGTAAAAAGTAAAAGAATAAATATTAAATTTATTAGTATTATATTAATTCACAATTTGAAGTTGATTAATCTATTTTGAAGTTGATTAATCCAATTTGGAGTTGATTAATCCATTTTGGAGTTGATTAATCCAATTTGGAGTTGATTAATCCATTTTGGAGTTGATTAATTTTTTTTTACCTGAAAAATAAGTCCATTTTGAAGTTGATTATTATCATTTTAAAGTTGAAAAGTTATAGTTCCCCATCTCGGCCTTGCTAGCAGAGTCCAAAGGAGAGGGTAAACCAATACAGTTTGGTAACAACGCGTCTACAGGAGTTGTCGGAAGGTAGCACAAAGTGCCGTCCATCCGCCTCGGGGGATTCACTCCGGGTTTGAATTCAGACTTGTCCTTCTCCTAGACCAGTTGCCATTCAGCTATGAGTAAATAGCAGGACAGTCTGGGTTCTATAGCCATATATTCCACAGATTAAAAATGTATTAAATTTAGACGGGATTTATATTTCATATTTAACATGAACGGGTATTATTTTTTTTAATTGTATTAGAATAACAATAAAAAAAATAAGTATATATTCTTGTGATAAAATAAGTAAACAAAGAAAATTGAAAAAGGAAAAGCTATAATCTATATCAGAAATAGATCTAGATGCATCTGTTCCAGAAGGTATTTATTGTTATATATAAATATCTCGGTGGGCATCTCGGTGTGGTGTAATGGTTAGCAAGCTTGTCTCGCTAGGACCTATTACGACTGAGTACTTCCGTCCTTGTGCCGCATCTAAGCAGCGCTTAAAAAATCGCTATATACATATCACCGTCAATTCATTTTTCTTGTTTAATAGGTTAGGGTAATTTACTTATATTAAAACAGCGAAAAAAATAAAACGTAGACTAAAATAAGTTTTCCTTTTATTTTTATTCGTATTATGCTATTATAGATATCTATCTGAAATTTATATATATATATATATATATATATATATATATATATATATATATGCCTGGCCATATCTAGCTTATTTAATTAGATTTCTCGAATATTCAGACCGGTAGACGAAAATGAATAAACGGAACATCAACTCATATACGGGTATCCAAAAAAAAAAAAAAAAAAAAAAAACTCGGATTAATAAATAAAAATACTTTCCTTCGTCAGAAATTGTAATTGTTAGTACTATCATTAAAAATATGTAAAAACAGAGCGTCTACTCAAATATGGGCATCCAATAAAAATAAGGTTTACCTGATATATATATATATATATATATATATATATATATACACACACACACACACACACACACACACATATATATATATATATATATATATATGTATATATTATTCCGACAGATTTGTATCATTTAAACGTTATTGTAACTGTATATTTATATGTACCTTCTTGCAGACATTGAAATATGTATCAATTCAAATCTCTATTTGCAAATCAAGTCTTTGCCCCTGAGAATTCTTTACAATAATTAAATGAATTATCTTTGGAAAAAAAATTTCAATATTAAAAAGGCAAAGAAAAACTTGTCCAATTCTGTTTCAAGTCTGAAGTGCAATTTCAATTTCTTTTTGAAAAAGAAACGAAAACAGTTGATCGGAATAATATTATCATATATATATATATATATATATATATATATATATATATATATATAAGAAATTTGTATCGTCCTTCGGCAACAGGGGACCATAGAATACATTAATTTCACACAAATATAAATATTTATGTATGTTCATTTTGCACACATACACACAAACACATTCAGCAACACAAAAAACTCACCCTAACGCATTAAGGCGGACTCACACATAACCACATACACGCGCTCGAAAATATACACGCACAAAAGCGCCAACGACAAATAATCACATAAACCTTCGAAAATTTTTGTACGTAAACACATAAACACAGGAGAATGGAACCACAGCCATAAAACTCTATAAACACATGCACACACATACACGCAAATATATCGCCGAGCACACACAGAAATATAAAATCATGAATACAAAATACAAACATACATGCTCAAACTTGATTCTGTTCATAAAAGGTACATACTAAACATGTTCACAGATGTTCAAGAGCACATATCGCAAAATACACGTACAAACATAAAACACTGAATACACACACATATTCTAATACACATTTGAGCATTCATACACACTTTGATAAACATGTAAACATAGAATCTTTTATTGCACCCTCAAATCCACCCACTCTTACGCACATACATTCGAATGTAGAGACTCGGACACACTTTGAAATCAACATAGAGACACAAGCAAACACGAAATCCTCCACAATCATTAACACAGGCATACGCCAAATGACAAAAAACAGTGGCATATTTGGATACAAAATCTCTCGGCAAAGCACAAATATACCTTCAATCACAGCCACATACAAATACGAACACATACATACAGTTATGCTTCCACGTTGAAACACGAGATCTCGTACGATCAACGTTGAGCGTGGTCAGTGCCAGTATAGGTGACCGCTTGGGAATACCAGGTGTTGTAAGCTTGGATGTGCTGTTGGTTAATCGGACAGTCGCGTTATAATTCTAGTTGGGTTCCTTATATTCACTTATGCATAACTAAAGTGCTGTTCCATAAAAGTGACTCACCTGATTTTTTTTAATAAATGTTCTCTTCTCCGATGAAACGAAAGTTGAGCTAAATTTAAAGGATAAGCGATCTAAAATCTGAAGAAGAAGCTTTGAAAGCTCTTTGAATTTAGCAGTAAGTACTGTCAAGCATCCGTTCAGTATAATGTTCTGGGATGCTTTTCTTTTCATGGAACTGGTTTCTTAAAACCTATTGAAAAGACACTCAGGAGCGAGCAATACAAGATAATTTTAGAGTCTTGTCTGCTCCCTTCTGCTGAAAGGGTGCAAATCGACCCCACCTAGCTCATTTTTATACAGGATAATGCTCCCTGTCACAAATCAAAATTGATGAAGGAATACTATGATGAGAAGCAGGTGAGTGTTATGACATGGCCGCCCCAATCTCCTGACCTCAACCCCATAGAAAACTTATGGAGCATTATAAAGTACAGGCTCTCGAGAAAGCAGTTGAGCAACAAAGAGGATTTGATTGTGAATTTCATATCCGAATGGAATTCAATGCTTGGAGATGGGATTTGCCAGAACCTAATCAAGTCAATGCCGAAAAGGGTTGAAAAGGTTATTCAAAATAAAGAAGGACCCATAGATTATTAAATATTTTGAACTATATTACCTATTATAAATAAATTATCCCACTATTATTCTTTATTTAAAGCTGTTTGGTTATGTTTCTATTGATTACTAGTTGCAGGGAATAAGTGGGTCATTTTTATTTTGCACATCGTTTTTCCCTAAATCTTATTTATATCCAAAATTATAATTATCAAAAGAATACCTTAGGGTGAGTAAATTTTTTACTAGGTGGTCGTTGAGGAATCTTTATTTTAGTAAGACTAAAAATTAGATTGAAAAAAATCAGATGAGTCACTTTTATCGAACAGCACTGTACCTTTGGAAAAGGTATGCCCTTACATCTTTTCCCTTCTCCCAGTTGGGGGTTATTTCTGAGATGAAGCAATTATTTACACTATTTACATTGTTCGAAATGTTGTCATCATCTTCTTTGGCATATTCGCGACGTTTCGGTCGTCGTACGCTCTGGCCTTCTTCAGGTGATTGGAATTTCAAACTGAACCCTTTATTTCCTCCACCGGACTAGATTATTCTCGTTCATCGTGGACCAGTTTATAAAAGTGTTGGTTGAATCCAGTGACTTGATCCAAAGGGTTGTGAGTTCAATAACTGGCTACATCGGAGGTGAACAAAAACTTGCGAAAAAAAAAACTTGGTTAAAAGGGAGATAACTAATACCGAGACACCTGGAAGATGCATGACACATGGAACTAGAACAATCTACCCCGGTGGAGGAAGTAAAGGATTCAGTTCGAAATTCCAATCATCCGAAGATGGCAGGATCGTACAACGAAGTTGAGGACTACAATCCGAACAGTGTAAACTGTATCACAAAATCATTATTACCTCAGAAAGCATTCATGCAATCTAGAAATAGTTTTTGCCATTAAATATTCTGCATAGGGTTAATAATCCGTAGAGACCGAATCAAGAAATCAAATTATAATTTGTTCCAAACACACCTATCAATTTTAAAATGATTATCAAAAATTGGCGCATATTTGAGTCGTTTGATCTTTGGTTTCTAGGAAAATAATTTACGCTGACATGTTAAACCAATATTTACACAGATGAAGATCAGTGTGTCGATAGATGTCCTTGAAAAGTTTACTGGTTCAACGTTCTAAGAGAAGAACGTGTGCTTTTCTTGAAAATCAGGATTTTGTATCAAGGCATTTCCCGAGGCTCGACCATTGATCACAGGCAACAGTGTAAGCACAAAGTGAAGCACTCACGAATGAAGTAACTGGAGAACTACTTCCCTACGCGCACGAATAAATAAATGTAATGAAAGAATATAGACATGGAACAGATTGCAATGGGGCGATCAATAACTGAGAAAATATCTTTTATGTGCAGTGTCCCTCCAGAATGTAGGAAGTCATGGCCCTCCACATCTTTATCCCTTGCACCTCAGTGTCATCTGTATACTTTATATTGTTAACCTTATGGCCGCAAATAATGAATCTTTGTAGGAGATGTAATTCTATCAGAATTGCCTCGCGGTATAGGTTGAATAAACCCGGTGAGATGACACATCTTTGTCTTGCAACTGATTCTGTTGTTTTTCTATCTTTTGAACTCATTTTCTGTCTTTCAGTAATCTGCCTAGATTTTGGCATGCATCCTTGGCCATCCAAATACATCTTCATATCACAGTGTCGCACTTTAAATTCTCTGTTAGAATATTTCCCAGATATTTAAATTCCTCTTTGATTTTAGTATTCTCAATCTGTAATTTGAATTTTGGGATCATCCATTTGCTGATAATCAGTCATTCTGTCGTCGTGTAATTTATAGTTCGTTCTTTTTTCATGCTTTCCTCCACTAACTCCTGTAGGGGCTTGTGTAGTTTCCTTTCTGTGCCTGCTATCAACACTGCGTTATCTCTCTATATAATTATATTACATTGTATTGTTTTTGTATCTGCCAATAATGAATCCTTGTAGGACTTATAATTGTATCCGAATTAACCTGGAAGTATAGGTTGAATAGATCCGGTGAGTTTACATATGCTTGTCTTATAACTCATCTGTTGTTTTTCTGTGTTGAACTCATTTTCTGTCCCTTTGCAGGCAGTTTGCTACCAATATAGATTCTTGATTATTCTAATGTCTTTCACGAATATATCAAGGTTAGTGAGCAGCTGTAACCGATGTCAATAACAGGCAGCGTTTGAAATTCCTGGAAGGCTACCGTGATATACACGAAGATGGAGTCGGGAGAGCACAACGTTCGGATAATAAGAACAATGATGAAATTAGTCCGTATGTCAATAACGTGCATAATTATAACTGACAATCCCAGCAATTCAGACAGAGATTTAACAACGTCCATCTTGCAACTTCTTCTATATGCCGTGTAGATAAAGCATGTTGGCGATCATGACTCTCCATATTTTCCTGTCCTTTGTAAATTTTGTGTGTCGCAAAAAACAATGTGTCATACATATGTTTCCCATAATATTCACAATATATATATATATATATATATATATATATATATAAATATAAAAAAGTGTTGGAGGCCATCTATATTCTATCTTTAAAGCCTTCTCTTTGTAAACAGAAGGACTTTATATTGGGCCTCAAAATAATTACCATTTAATTTCTTTCCCACCAATAAATTTTGTCCATTGTTCTTTTTTTGTTATTATATAATTTACTCTATTTACCTCGATTTAGCTCTGTTGAGCGAGGTACGAAACCGGTTAGCTAGCTCGGTTTTCATTTTTAATTTTTATCCTCAGTGGTAATAACAAAACTATTTTCATGGCAATGATATATATATATATATATATATATATATATATATATATATATATATATATATATATATATATATA